>OU503051.1:9504800-9527716 GCA_912172775.2 Fraxinus pennsylvanica
CAAATTTTTTGCTCAAAGGAAACTCAATTGAATGCTCTGAAGTTGTTGTAATAAATGGTAAATGAGTTGATATTTATAACAGTTAAAAACGAAAAATTTTCTGTCCAACCTGACGACCTCTACCAGATGTCCACCACTGTATCGACGACCGAACTAGCCGTTGAGTGTCGAAATCAGAATGGTTAAAAATTTGACCGTTGGACTTACCAGACGTCCACCAGACTGAAAATCTCCATTTCACCTTTTTGAGAAACGTTTATTTCGTGTATAAAAATTTAACTTACGAGTTTGAAGTGATTCATTGTTAAAAATTAAAGTGTTTTACATTTATATATGAATTCAAATCATCTACGTCTAATGTCTTCGATTGATTTGGAGCGCGTACATGTTTTGTTGCTCGATTTTAAATTTGGTGCGCATGCTTGATTTTTTTCCGATTGTTTTGAAGTGAATGCTCGATTTCCAAACTTGATTTTGAATGCTCGATTTTCACCAGGTTCGCAACATGTATCAATGAAGATTTGAATGTATATGTTAGAGATAAAAATAATTTGTTTGTTATAATCAAAACTCGAAATCTACCATAAGTCAACAAACTATTAATAATAATTTACTTATATAGTTCCGTTATCCTGCGCATGGCGCGCAGGAGAAGCTTATACGCTTTGCCTTGTCTTTTGGCAAGGCAAAGCTGACATTTACAAATTTTTTTTTTTTTTGTCTTTTGTTAAATTTTTTTGTTTTTTATATAATCATGTTTGGTATCGAATGAAATCTAAAATTTAATCTAAATCAAAGTTAACAATTAATTTTAATAGCATATTTCATGAAATCCATAAATGTTTAACTTTTATCAAAATTTACTAAAAAATTGATTTTAATCTCCACCAAACGGGGGCAAAATGAAAATAAATTTAAATTTCGATAATATACGTAAATATTAAAAATTTTCCGACAATCGTACACTAATCGAATCTATAAATCACTTATATCATTTCGAAATTTATTTCAAGAACTATATTATGGGCATATCGAATAGTCTAAATAGATATCGAAAATAGTTAAGAATACGTCAAACGTGAGTCTTAAAAAAGACGTCTAATAATTGTACGTCTTTTTTAAGATTCACGTTTGACGTATTCTAACTATCTTCGATATTTATTTGAAATATTCGATATGCCCATAATATTGTTCTTGAAATAAGTTTCGAAATGACATAAGTAATTTGTAAATTTGATTAGCGTACGATCGTCAGAGAATTTTTAAATTTTAAGTCCAATTATTAGAATTCTTTTTTAAGATTCACGTTTGACATGTTCTTAAATATTTTCGATATTTGTTTAGATTATACGATATGTCCATAATGTAGTTCTTGAAATAAGTTTCGAAATGATATAAGTAATTTGTAGATTCGATTAGCGTACGATCGTCTGAGAATTTTTAAATTTTACGTCCAATTATTAGAATTCTTTTTTGAGACTCACGTTTGATGTATTCTTAACTATTTTCGATATTTGTTTGAATTATGCGATATGTCCATAATGTAGTTCTTGAAATAAGTTTTCGAAATGATATAAGTAATTTGTAAATTTGATTAGCATACAATCGTCGAATAATTTTTAAATTTTACATACAATTATTAGAATTTTTTTTAAGACTAACGTTNGAACCGCGACCCGCGCGACCCGTGACCCGCATGGGCTCGACCCGGATGGGTCAGCGGGCGGGCCTGGGTTGTAGTCCAAAATTGTGGGCCGACCCGTAACCGGCCCGGAACCCGTAGCGGGCGGGCTTTTTTTCACGCGGGCCGTTACCGGGCTCACATGTTGGCGGGCCGACCCGACCCGGACCACCCGGATTGACACCTCTAACTCCATGCATGCATGCATTCAATTTGCCATTCCATGCATGGATGCATGCATGCTCAGATACATAGTACACTGTTCACACGCACTGAATTGACCGTGTTTGTGGAGCGGAGTAGGAAGTGGAAAAGCCGCTAGACATATATAGTATTTCCACGTGGGTTGATGTAAAATTCGTTTGCCCGCAATCCTAGAATCTTAATTCTTACTACGATGGAGTGTGAAAACAAAGATACAGAGAATGGATACATACAGAATTTATCGTTTATCTTCCGATGAGGAGGCCATCAAACACCAGTTACAACCACTATTCAACAAAAATGGGACAGTTCTTCAATACCAAGCTTATAGTCTTCTTTTCTGTCTTCATTCTGCTCATTCTGGAGGTATTTATATCTTCTTTTTTACGGTTTTTTGGGTTGCCCGACATCTTTTTGATAGATTGTGTATGTAGAGCTTTCTCTATGTTCTCAGATCGTGATTTTGGGTGCTTCTCGCCATCTGTTTGATAGATTGCTTACATAGAGCTTTTTGTATGTTCTATATTCATGATTGTGTGTATTGTACGTCATCTGTTTAATGAAATGATTATTACAGGTAGATAGATTTGCTTCACAAACCAAAACTATAGTGGGACACAATTTGGAACCAACGCCATGGCATATTTTCCCTCCCAAATCATTCGATGAAGCATCCAGATACTCCAGAGCTTCAAAGATAATTCAGTGCTCTTATCTCAGTTGTGGTCGAGCCATAGCCGCCGCAGCCATCCCAAAAAATATACTACCCCAACCCAATAATAATTGCCCAGAATTTTTCAGCCACATACATCAGGACTTGGAGCCGTGGACGAAATCCAAGATCTCAATAGCACACATAAATGAGGCTCAAAAGTTTGCCTCCTTTCGGATGGTGATTATCGGAGGGAAAGTTTATGCTGATTTTTACTACGATTGTGTGCAGAGTCGAGCAATGTTTACAGTGTGGGGAGTGGTGCAGCTTCTCCGGCGGTATCCTGGGAGGATACCGGATGTGGATTTGATGTTTGATTGCATGGACAAGCCTACGATCAATCGGACTGAACATTCTTCTCAGCCATTACCGCTGTTCCGCTATTGCACTACCCGGGAGCACTTTGATATCCCCTTTCCTGATTGGTCTTTCTGGGGCTGGTATACATACGAATTACACACCACACTTTGTTACATATTGCCTGTTTGTTACAAGTCCAACCGGAAACTTGACACCCTATGTGCCACACTCTATCTAGTGTGGGGCATAGAGTATGACAGTTTCTTGAACACATATGGAACATGTTACATGACATGACAATATCGATGGTTACACATGTACTTGTATGGCTTAGTACTGCATCATAACATGTACTTTATAGAATTTTAGTACTGAATGTTCACATTTTATTTTCCTTAGGACCTTACGTGCAATTATTCTTTATGTCCTTCTTTGTGTCTATTTGGTAGTCTGTTACCTTGATTGCAAATCAGCTGTAAGCGTCTGTTATGTTTGTTTCGTCTGGTGCATTTATATTGTGGGTTGTGTTTCATTTTGATAAAGATTCAATAAAATAAAAAGGGAGTTTGTTCTTCGATCCTTGATTTCTTCATGGTATCAGAGCGGGAAGATTTTGAAGATAGGATCTGATACATAGTGATCAATAGTGATTAAATTTTTTTTTTTTTATGGATAACGAATTAGAAGAAGATACTAATTCACGAACTAATGGAGGTCGTCGCGAAGCTGATGAAGGAGATCCACTTTAGCTAGGTAACTCAGATCATCTTGGTATGTCACTTGTTACTGTGCCACTTACTGGGAACAACTTTCTGGCTTGGAGTAGATCGGTTAGAATTGCACTTGGTGCTAAAATGAAATTAGGGTTCATTGATGGAACAATTGAAACTCCAGCTAAGAATTTACCTCAATTTGTAAAATGGAATAGAGTCAATTGCATGATAACTTTGTGGATCTTAAATTCTATTTCAAAAGACATTGTTGATGTTTTTTTGTACACTAATTCTGCCAAGGAGCTCTGGAGTGAATTGGAAGAGAGATTCAGTGGTTGCAATGCTCCACAGTTATACCAGATACAGAGGGAAATTTGCTCGATAACACAGGGTAATCAATCAATATCTCAGTACTACACAAAATTGAAAGGTCTATGGGATAAATTGACACATCTTATGCCATTACTTGAATGTACATGTGGCTCAGCTAAGGCAGTATCAGATATAACTTCATTTAGTAGGCTGATGCAATTTCTCATGGGATTAAATAAGGAACACGAACAAGTTCGAAGCCAGATTTTGGCTATGGAGCCCTTACCTGTTGTTAACAAGGCCTATGCTATGATCCAGAGAATTGAGAAACAGAAAGAGGTACACATAGCCTTTGATAATGAAACTGAAATGAGTGCCATGTTTTCTAAGGCAAATAACTTGAAGAAGGATCATGGAGTCAGACCTATAGGAGGAAAGAGTTATGAAATGACAAAAAGAGAGAAACAATTGTTATATTGTACTCATTGCAAGATCAATGGTCACAACAAGGATGGATGTTTCAAAATTATAGGCTATCCGAATTGGTTCAAGTAATTAAGGAATCAAAATAGATCTGGAACTGTGAAGTATTCAGCAAACGTAGCTGATACACCATTTGAAACTGATCAGGAGGTGAAAGATAGGCTTCAGAAATTCAATTTGTTAGAGATGATCCAACAGGAATTGGTAAAAATGATGAAAGGAAGCACTGGAGGTGACATGATTAATTTTGCTCATCTTGATAACTTTGCAGGTTCTGTGCTCACACCTGATTCTATTCTTACTTTCAATGCTTCAAACCTGTTAGAAGTAGGTTCTTGGATATTAGACACAAGGGCATCTAATCATATGTGCAACAACCTAAATTTTTTTAAGAAACTCAAGTAATGCATTTCAGCCATTCCTGTATATCTTCCTGATGCATCTATCAATTTTGTTCAGCACACTGGAAATATTCAAATTCATCCTGCCATCACTCTGAAAAATGTTTTACACATCCCAACCTTCAAATATAAGTTGTTGTCTGTCAGCAAATTAACGAAAACTTTAAAGATGAAACTCATTTTTTTCGATAACTACTGCCTTTTATAGGACCATCATACTGAAGAAATCAAGGTAGTTGGTAGACTAGTCAGCAATCTCTATGTTTTGGACCAGACCTCTTTTACTTCATCAATTTTAAATGAATTAAAAGCATCCATTTGTAATTCTGTCCTTCCTCAGTGTGACAATTTCCCTGTGTCTTCTAATGTTGTTATAGATAAATTTTTAAGTCTATGGCACAAAAGGCTGGGACACGTTTCTGCAACTGCTATGAAACATTTAGAAATTTTAAATATTTGTGATGATGATTTTCTTCCACATTGTGATATTTGTGCCATTTCCAAGCAACCTAGACTACCTTTTACAAACAGTATGATACAAACTTGATTGGTAGGAGAATTGATTCACATTTATCTATGGGGACCCTACAAACATGCATCCATATCAGGGGCACATTACTTTTTAACCATTGTTGATGATCTAAGTAGAGCCACTTGAACTTTTCTCCTCAAGCATAAGACTCAAGTTCTACAAACCTTTAAAGCCTACCATCAATTTCTTCGAACTCAGTTTAACAAAGATATTAAGTGTGTGAGATCTGACAATGGCACTGAGTTTGTCAACTCAGAATTTCAAAAATTTCTTATTGACAAAGGTATAGTGCATCAAAAAACTTGTATCTACACACCTCAAGAAAATGGTGTGGTTGAGAGGAAGCACAGACACCTCTTGCAAGTTGCAAGAGCTCTTATGTTTTAAGCCAACCTACCTAAATTTTTTTGGGGAGAGTCTATTTTGATGGCTACTTACATTATTAATCGGTTACCTACACAAATTCTTGAGTGGAAAACACCCTTTCAGATCCTCCACAACAAAATTCCTTCATATAATAACCTCAAGATGTTTGGGTGCGTCTGCTATGCCACTAACACTCAACCTTTCAAGGATAAGTTTTCCCCTAGAAGTTTTAAGTGTATCATGATAGCTTATAGTCATGGTAAAAAAGGTTTTAAAGTCTATGATCTCGAAAAAAGGTAGACATATATCTCTTGAGATGTTATTTTTCATGAGAATATTTTTCCCTACAAAGACAACTCCATCCCTGACCAAAATTCACCTATCCCTATTCCAGTGTTTGATCAAAACAGGTCAGAAACCAATACTGATGAAGATTCTGACCTTCGTGCTAGTCTGCCTACTGCCACTGATGATCTCAGCAACGGTTCTTCACCTCTTCCAGACCCACTACCATCTGATAATTCTACTCATAATCCACCTTGCATCAGGAAGAGCACCAGAACAAAAATGACCCCTAGATGGATGCAAGATTTTGTGTCCAATCTTAGCCACACTAATCACATTCCCATCACCTTCCCAACCTTTTGTTCCAACTTCTTCATCCTTCACCCCTCATACTTTTCCCTACTATACTTCACTCAACTTTAATCTTGCATATATTGATTATTTGGCTAACATTACCACTATCCAAAAGCCAACTTCATACAGGGATGCAAGCACAAGGAAAGAATGGACAGAAACTATAAGGGCAAAACTTAACGCCTTGGAGAAAAATGCAACTTGGGAATTGACTTCCTTGCCATTTGGTAAGAAACCAATAGGTTGTAAGTAGGTTTTTAAAGCAAAGCTTAAGGCTAATGGTACCTTGGATAGATGTAAAGCACGGTTAGTTGTGAAGGGTTTTAATCAAGTTCCTGGGATTGATTTTTTTGAGAATTTTTCTCCAGTAGCAAAACAGTGGCTATTTGTCAAATTTGATATTAACAATGCATTCTTGCATGGTGTGTTAGATGAAGAGGTGTATATGTGGCCACCTCAAGGCTATGATAAAGCGGCCGTGGGACAGGTTTATAAGCTAAAAAAATCCCTGTATGGTTTGAAGCAAGCAAGTAGACAATGGAATTCTGAATTATGTAAACATCTTATTGCATTTGGGTCTCAACAGTTCCAACATGATCATTACTTGTTTACTCTACATAATTCTTCTTCCTTCATTACTCTACTTGTTTATGTTGATGATTTGCTTCTTTACTGGAACTGATGAGTTGGAGATCAATTGAGTTATGGAATTTCTGCACAAAGTTTTCACTATCAAGGATTTGAACTATGCCAAGTATTTTCTTGGTATTGAAATTTGCAAGGTCCTCAGAAGGAACATACTTAAATCAAAGAAAGTATGCTCTTGATCCTATCACTGATGCTGGTCTTTTGGGTGCAAAGAGTGCCTCTACACCATTACCTAATGGCCAAAAGTTTTTTGCTTCTGACCAGGATCCTTACTCCGATCCTGAGCAATTTAGGAGACTTGTTGGGCGTCTACTTTATCTCACTTTTACCAGACCAGACATTACCTTTGGTGTTCAACAATTAAGTCAGTTTGTGCAGAATCCTTTCGTCGCTCATTGGAATTCAACATTGCATATTTTTTGGTATATTAAGGGTGCTATGTCAAAGGGTTTATTCTTTCCTGTCACTAACAATTTTGCTTTGGAAGCTTTCAGTGACTCGGATTGGACAACTTGCCCTGACACTCGACGATCTTTAACAGGTTATTGCATCTTCTTTGGAGGAGCTTTAGTTTCTTGGAAGACAAAAAAAAGACCACAGTTTCCAAGAGTTCGGCTAAGGCAGAGTACAGAAGTTTGGGAACAACGGTTTGTGAATTATAGTGGATTCATTACATTCTACAAGATTTTCACATTTCTGTTCCTCTCCCAATTCCTCTATGGTGCGACAACCAGGCAGCGCTTCACATTTGTGTCAATCCCCTTTTTCATGAGAGGACTAAACATCTTGATATCGATTGTCACATTGTTCGCAATCAGCTCAAGCTGGGTTTTGTTATTCCTCGTCATGTTTCCACTAATGATCAGATTGCCGATGTTTTCACCAAGTCCCTCCCTGCTCAGCAGTTTCGCTTCTTACTGTCCAAGTTGGCATTGATGGACTTCCATCAATGTCCCACTTGAGGGGGGATATAGAATTTTCGTACTGAATGTTCACATTTTATTTTCCTCAGGACCTTACTTGCAATTATTCTTTATGTCCTTCTTTGTGTCTTTTTGGTAGTTTGTTAGCTTGATTGCAAATCAGCTGTAAGCGTCTATTATGTTTGTTTCGTCTGGTGCATTTATACTATGGGTTGTGTTTCATTTTGATAAAGATTCAATAAAATAAAAAGGGAGTTTCTTCTTCGATCCTCGATTTATTCATACTTCAATTCAAAAGTTAGTCGGAATGAAATTATTTAGGAAAGTGACGGCAGAATTTGAATTTTTATTTGATTTGGATTCAGTGGCATGATGTTGAGTATATGTTGACAGGCCAGAAGTGAATATAGAACCATGGAACGAAGAATTTGAGAGCATTAAAAAAGGCTCCCGCCAACGAAGTTGGGCAGAGAAGTGGGCTTTTGCATACTGGAGAGGAAACCCGGATGTTTTTTCTCGGGTTCGCTTGGAATTACTCCGATGTAACGACACCGAAATCTGGGGTGCACAAATAATGCGTCAGGTTAATGAGTTAAATGACCATCACCCTTTTGTTTAAACATTACCTATAAATCAACGAGTGTTTGAAAAATAAATTTACAACACACTTTAAGTTGGTTTAAAAGTAATAATTTTAAGATGAATTTATCATGATTTCCGTCCTTTTTTATTTTTCTTAATTCTTTCTTCATTGTTAAAATACAGGACTGGGGAAAAGCAGTAGAAAGTGGCTTTAAGGACTCTAAGTTATCGAAGCAGTGTGATTATCGGTGAGTATTTTTGGATTCTGCCATTGTTCATTCATAGTACATTAGGGGTATCGTTTGAAATTGGTGTCAAAATGGTCGCGAAAAGCTCGTGTGTTTTTCTTAACTTGCTCTTAATTTAGTTGAAACGCATTGGGTAAAATGTCATTTAATTTTTCTTTTGCGTTTCGCTCTATATGAAATTATGTAGGTACAAGATCTATGCTGAAGGATACGCTTGGTCCGTAAGCTTGAAATACATTTTATCTTGTGGGTCTCTTCCTTTAATAATAACTCCAAAATACGAAGATTTCTTTACTCGGGGTCTCATTCCAAAGAAAAACTTCTTGCCCGTTCCTCAAACTGGGATTTGCCCAGCTATTAAATCTTTCGTTGATTGGGGCAATAAGCATTCATCCCAGGTATGTTTCTTCCTCTATAATGCCTCCTTTTTGTTTCTTGCCAATACCATAGACTGCAACTTCCAACCAAAAACTCATGCTAAACTGATTTAACAAGTGGGGACTAATTCTTAACTTGGATTAGATACTTCTTCATAGGCGACTGACGGACCATAAAATCCTGTTTAACATTACGAATGGATTAACTGTTCCTTGGAATAATAGGGGTGGGAGAAAAATAAGAAGGTGATTTTGCAATATTTTCGACCAAGCATGGGCACTCTATATCAAGAATGACAATGTTTCAACGTTCACAAAGATGTCAGGGTTGACACGGTCCAAAGTTTTCTTGAACTTTACACAACTCACTTTGCATCTCTAGTTATTCCATAATGCATACTGATAGCAACAAGCTAGGACGCATTTTTTTTTTCTTTTCCTAAAATGAGAACCGGGATATTATGGTCGAGAGAGTCTGTGATATTCAGTATTCGACACGAGTCGACATTTTGATGAGTAATTCTATTGTATTTTTATCTTTGTCATTGTCAATTGTTATCTAGTACCTACCCCGTTCTATTAGAGTAATATGCTGACTGGCCAAAACAGGCAGAATCGATTGGGAGAGCAGCACAAGATTTCATGGGAAATTTGAGTATGGATCGTGTCTATGATTACATGTATCATCTCATTACAGAGTACTCGAAGCTGCAAGATTTCAAGCCTGTTCGACCATCCAATGCTTTAGAAGTATGTGTGGATTCTGTCTCCTGCTTTGCCAATGAAAACCAAAGGCAATTTCTCGAAAGGTCATTTGCCTTCCCCTCGTCAGCTCCACCATGCTCACTTCCGCCACCTCCGTCGATGTCATCGAAGCAGGGAGAGAAAAAGTAGGACTATTTTTAGTAAATATTCAACTGAGAGTAGCTTAACATACATAGAGTAGCCGAAGGAGTTGGAAGTTTTGATTTGGATTACGTTTGGCAAGCAGTCTTGGTTTATGCTCTACACAAAATTTTGACCTTTTTGTTCATTAATCATGTTTGGAATTATCTAACCTAACATTTATTGAAGTATTAACAAAACGTAGTGCTCCATTCGCCGTAGAGCTTAGATGATCGTTTCTAGAATTTTTCAGTTTGAGGTACCCAATAAAATATTAAGATGTTCTAACTTGTCACTTCTAAGAAATACATTTTTGACGTATCTGTATTAGAACTTCGAATGTGTCAAAAATGTATAGACAGGAGACAACAACTTTAGGATGCATTCTCGGACTTTATATTTTTTATTTCAGTCATCGAAAGATAATGAAAATTGCAAATGTTGGTCTCCATTCTTTGATCAAGTCGTGAGGTGGTGAACAACTTACAAAAACAAGAAAGTTATAATGTAATGTTTAAACTCTTTTGCAATCTTAGTATGTACAGAATATAGACAGTAAGGGTGAACGTCGTTTGATTTGCGCGATATTTTTTGCCCATTTTATCTTATGCAATTCGGTTTGAATTTAAACTATGATTTATTTATTGATATAATAATAAGGCATCTAAAGCAAGTTAAATAAATTAGGAATACAAAATTAAAACAAAAATAATAATACGAATGTTAACAAACAGAAAACAGAGACACAGCAAACTTGAAATTGTGAAGCTGTGGGCCTGTGGCCCAATGGGCTAGCCTCTGTTCGATGACCATTTTTTAGCTGGGAAACAATGTTTTGCACACTGAGAGGACCCTTTGTTGATTATTTGCAGTCTTATCACTGCGGTTCAAGTTGACAATTGACAATTTTTTCAATGCAAAATTGTTTGATTCCAAAACTATCCTTATTTTTTTTTTGGGGAGAGAGAAACACACGTTGGCAATATTGTAATTTGGAATTTTGTCATTGAGGGCATGAATGAAAAAGCAGTCCTGCACAAAAAAAATAAAGTCTTGTTAAATTGTGCTATGATTTTAGTGGTGATCATAGCACAATTTAACAAGGGAGAGAAGTAAGTAATTCACACAGCAATTATAGTTGTTCAGTCCCCAAGAATTTGCATACCTTATCAAAGGTTTTTCCTTTAGGTTTGTAATAGCAGCATATAAACTCTTTCATAATTCAACAAAAATTTCAAAGCCTAGCAAGGAACCCAAGTTTCAGGACACATCACACTTCCACTTGCCACCCGATCCTAAGACAGATCAAAGAAGAACTGGGAACCTCTTGCTGGTGTTTGGAAGAATGTTCTACTCCATTTAAATGAGAACTATGAGTGACTCATTCACTGATATGACAGTAAAAGATCTCGTACAGCATATACAGGAAAACTATGTAAATGATGTAACACTACAAGGCCACTCCAAAAATGATTTTGTGATAAAGCAAACTGTTTCTCTCCAAAAATGATTTTTAGATAAAGCACATTGTTTTATTCTTGTTTTCACAATGAAAAGAACTTAGCATTTCACAGATCCCACATTTTGGTAATTCAAAACATTCTAGCGTAGACAGATAACAAAATCTAGCCATTAAGGTTGTTCCTGTTTTACACAATGTATCTCACTGGTTAACCTCCATATCCCCAAAATTCAGTTGAGAGGTTTTCCAAGGATTGTAAAAGAGCACTAACTAATTTCAATAACGAGAATAGTTTTACAACTTCAAAACTAGCAATAGCAACCCAATCCATTTTAAACACGAGCTCGATTTTGAAAGGTGAGAGTTAAAAGCAAAGCAAGCATCCTTTCAACAAATAGATACAACAGCGTTCCTGATCAAAAAAATGGTTACAACAGAGCTATAGGTTTTACGAAAACAAGTTCGTAGAAATGTAAAATTAGTTTTAGAAGTTCTGTTATAGGCTAATACCTCTGAAATTACTTCAGACTTCTGAAATAAGAAGGGTAAGTAATAAATTAAGTTTTGGAATCTTGGTCCGAGCTTAGGCTTCTCTAAAATAAACTTTTGGACTTGAAAAGAGAGTTAGAAAGACAAGATTGAAAGCCTAATGAAGTCATTTAACTTTCAAAGCATGTAAGATAAGTACTGCTTCTCAATTTTCAAGAAAAATCAATTGTTTTGATCAACTTCTATAACCAGTTATCTAAGTAATTTAAATCAAGAAATCTCCAGGCTTATCCAAGAACAACCACCAACTTGAAGTAACATTAAGAAGTGAAAAGTTTTGAGTTCTTTTAATAATTACTTAGATACAAATAAACTAAAAGCCAACAGTAGCCACAACTTACAAAATCAATCCAATAAATTCTAAATGAATGCCCTTATATGCCTTTAAGTACTCTAGCCCCGTCCCCGCTCCTTCGTGGATATGAACCCTTAAGCAAAACAGATACAACTTCAAGCAAAAATATTGATCCCAATATTCATAACTGAGAAATTTTAACATCCCAACTCAGAAAATATGCAAATCTTTCACCACCAAATATGCTATAACTACATAATCGGAAAAACAGGGCAACAACTACGGTAATAAGAACAAGTACAACAAACTGCAGGAATCACCATACAATTCAACTCAACATAGAATTTCGTAGGTATCGAATTATAACAAGTACTTAACCTAAAAAAGCCAAATCCCATAAAGCAGAAACTGTAATTTTAACTGAAATAGAGTATCCATGCAGAGGTTCCTTTATGCCTCTTCTACAAGCCACGGAATTGGAAATTGAATTCTGCCTTTTCTTCCGGCGCCATACATTCTTTACTCGGACCTGTTAGCATACCTCTCGACCTTCTCATCATTCAGATTAATTCCAACCATTGCCTCCCCGAGGCCACAGCTAACATCAACCAGAACCTCCGGGTCGCTGTAGTGCGTGACGGCCTGGACAATGGCACGAGCCCTGCGGGCAGGATCCCCACTCTTGAACACTCCAGAACCCACAAAAACGCCATCACATCCCAGCTGCATCATGAGCGCGGCATCTGCAGGAGTGGCCACCCCACCGGCTGCAAAATGCACCACTGGAAGCCTGCCAAGCTGCTTGGTCTGCATCACCAGATCGTAGGGCGCCTGAATCTTCTTCGCAAATGTAAAGACCTCATCATCATCCATATTGCGAAGAAGTCGAATATCTCCCATAACCGACCTCACATGACGCACCGCCTCAATAATATTCCCTGTGCCTGCTTCCCCCTTCGTTCGAATCATGGCGGCGCCCTCCCTTATACGGCGGAGGGCCTCACCGAGGTTACGGCAGCCGCAAACAAAAGGGATCCGAAAATTATGCTTGTTAATATGATTTTCATCATCAGCAGGGGTAAGCACTTCAGACTCATCAACGTAATCAATCCCAATAGCCTCAAGAATCTGGGCCTCAACAAAATGCCCAATCCGGGCCTTCGCCATCACAGGAATAGTAACCGCTTGCTTAATTTCCTTAATCAGCTGTGGATCCGACATACGGGCTACGCCACCTTGTGCCCGAATATCCGCCGGTACACGCTCAAGTGCCATGACGGCACAGGCGCCAGCCTCCTCCGCTATCCGGGCCTGTTCCGCATTGACAACGTCCATGATAACGCCGCCACGGAGCATCTGGGCAAGGCCCACCTTCACTGAAAATGGAGATTTCTTTGAGGTTTCAGTGATCGCGCCATTCCCGTAGACTGTTACAACTCCACTTCCGGCCATTTTTGTATAAAAAATTAAGGAATGAGAATTTGGATAGAGAGATATATAGAGAGAAAGGAGAAGATAAGAAGGGAGTGAAGAAGGGGAAAGGAGAGAAAGTAGGCGAAGGAGAATGGGACTTCAGCGGCTGCCCGTATTCCATTTATCAATTTTATATTTTGTTGTCGAATGAATATTTTGACCTTTTTATTTGGGAAAATTATCTATGGTTTGTGACGTATTGAGAAGTAGGCACTCCATCCCCGCCCCGTTAGGAGGCGGGACTAGTTATGTTAAATGGTTCGAGTCAAATCGTTCATTTGTACCCTTGACTCGACCCTTCAAACAAGTCAGTTCGTACTTGTGTTCTTGTTTCTGATCAGATGAGGCGAATCGAGTACACACAAGTCAGTTCGTACTTGTGTTCTTTTTTCTGATCAGATGAGGCGAATCGAGTACACTGATGTGGAGCTCAACCTGTCCCACAAGCTTGTCCTTTAGTGGGACGAATCGAGCCGAGTCGCTTGCTTGCTGCTTTCTTGATTGCTCCCCTCTAGTGAAAGTGCTCTTTTATAGTTCCTCTTATACAATTACTTCGATCATTTCGAACACCTCATAATATTTTTGTAATGTCTGTATACAATTATCTTTTTTGTAATACTTGTATTTGTAAAGCAAAGACCACACGATATAAGAATCGAGAAACAAGAATAATCGAATCAAATTGAAAGTCAAATGCAGAAAATTAAAGATTAACAGCAAATAATTATTTTGATCGTAGGCCCGGAGGTTCGGTGATTGCTTCTAACACCTTTATCCCCCGTTGAGCATCGAAGAAAAGGATTATGCTAAGTTGCACTATAACAGCCCAAAATGGCAACGAATGTTACAAAATTTCAGAGAGATGAAACAAGAGACTTATCTCTTAAATACAGCGATAGATTTACAAAGATTCACCAATATATCTTCAATATAACCCTTTGAACAACACCAAAACTGACAACAGAGAAATCATACAGATTCTCACAATATTCACTCAAAATATTACATAATGAAGGTTACTCTATCATGTAGAACACTTAAAATCAGAGATTTTAAGNATCAAGCTCAAGTAAAAACCAATTCACCATCCACCGGTCATAAGCAATACACATGTCAATCATCAAAAGAAAACGTTTTACACTTATAAAAGAGTGTTTCCGCAAAACATGATTTTACCAACAAATCCGAGTTCTGACAACAATCCATTTAATCACATTTCTTCTCTTATAGCATCGATAGCAGATATATATTCAGTTTCAGTAGATGATAATGCAATAATCTTTTATAATTGAGACGTCCAGCTTATGACAGCACCACATAAGATATAAAATTAGGATGAAGTTGATTTCCTATTATCTCTACCACCAACAAAGTCTGAATCTATAAATTCCTTTAAAATCACACACTCTTTATTATATTTAAACAGTAAGCCTAAATCAGCAGTACCTTTTAGGTACCTTAACAACCATTTCAAGGCATTCCAGTGATCTTCTCCAGGATTACTCATAAATCTGCTTAATACATTAATACTATGAGCAAGGTTATGCCTAGTACAAATCATTGAATACATTATAGAACCTATAGCATTAGCATAAAGAATTCTGGACATCCTAACATAGTCATCTTCAGTTTTAGGACAACAGTTTGAAGATAGTCTGAAATGATTTGCAAGAGGCAAGGTTATGGGATTGCAGTCATACACGTTGAATTTTTTTAGAATTTTAATCACATAATCATGTTGGTTTAAAAACAGCATGTCCTTTTCTTTATTGCTTTTAATTTTCATGCCTAAGATCTTCTTGGTAGAGCCAAGATCTTTCATATCAAACTCAGATTTCAACTTCAGTTTAATATTTTCAATTCCAGATTTATTGCAGTAACTAGCAAGCAGCATATCATCCACATAAAGGACCAAATACAAGAAATTTTTATCTCCATTACCTTTGCAGTACAAGCAAGTGTCATATTGATTTCTTTTAAAGCCAAATTTTAGAACAAAAGTTCAAGCATTTTGTATCATTGTCTGGGGGGCTTGTTTTAAATCATACAAAGATTTCTTTAACAAACACACAGTATTTTTAGGATTACCTTTCTCAAAATCAACAGGCTGTCTCATATAAATAATTTCATCAAATTCATCATACAAAAAAGCATTTTTAACATCAAACTGATCAAATTCCCATTTAAATTGAGCAATAAGGGCAAGTAAACATTTAGTAGTAGTGTATTTCACAACATGAGAAAAAAAATTCAGTGTAATCAATGCCCTCTTTTTGAGTAAAACATTTTGCTACTAATCTAGCCTTGTATCTAATGTTATTACACCACCTTCTTCCTGCTTAATTTTATAGATCCATTTATAATTTATTAGTGTCTGCCCTTTAGGCCTTTCAACAAATTTTAATATTTTATTTGTAATCAGTGAGGCTATTTCGTCTTCTATAATAGCTTTCCAATTTCTACTTTCTTTACAATTTATGGAATCTTCATAAGAGTTTGGTTCATTTTCTAAAAGTTCTTGATAAGTAAACAAAGAAACCAAATTATTACTGTCAAATCTGGTGGAAGGTCTAATCTGCCTCCTCTCTCTATCCCTTGTCAATTGATACTCATCAAGGGGTAGAGCTGTAGCCTGTAGGATCAGGTTGATCAATGTGATCAGTTTAGTGCTCAGTTTCAGGCAAAATGACATTTTCTTCATGTTCAATATTCTAGATAGTAGACCCAAAAGTGTCCTGGTGATTACTAGAAGACTCCACCTCAATTTGAACATCTTTATCAATTAAAACATCATATTTTCCTTCAAAACTAGACATCAAAGATTCATTAAAAATGACGTTTTTTCTAATTATTACGCTGTAACCTTTTTCAGATTTAGCCCACAGTCTATACCCTTTTACATGTTCATCATAACCCAAGAAAACACATTTAAGTTATCTAGATTCTAACTTTCCAATGTTTTGAGGAGCGTATGCAGCACAACCGAAGACTTTCAAGTAAGAATAATTTACAGAATTATTTGATCACACAACTTCAGGAACAACAAAATTCAAATCACTTGTAGGACTCCTATTAATCAAATAAGCTGCAATCTTAACTGCTTTACCCCAAAACATTTTTGACAAACCAAAACTCAAAAGCATACATCTAACTTTATTTAGCAAAGTTCTATTCATTCTTTCAACCATATCATTTTGTTGTAGCGTGTAGGTAACAGTTCTATGTCTCAAAATGCCACGCTCTTTACAAAAAAATATTGAAATCATGATTACAGAATTCCAAACCATTATCCGTTCTCAAGATTTTTATTTTAAGATTAGTCTGATTTTCAATCTGGGTTTCCAGTCCTTAAAAACAGAGAATGTTTTATCTTTAGATTTCAGCTCAATTTTTTTTTTTTTAATAGAAATCATCAATTATTAAAAGGTGATATTTGCAGCTAGATAAAGTAGACAAGCAGCAGGACCCCACAGATCAGCATGCAAGTACTCAAGTTTTTATTTGAATTTATGAATTCCAATGGGAAATGAAGTTTAACTTGCTTTCATATAATACATTGTTTATAAGAACAAAAGTCACCAAGGTTTAATTTTCCAACAGCACCTTTTGATTGCATAAAATTCAAACTCTTTTTACCAATGTGACCAAGTCTTTCATGTCATAATTTTGCCAAAGTAAAATTTTCAGATACAACAGAAGCAGCCAGACCCAAAAAGGTTTAGGCCATGTCTCTTAAGCGCAGAAGCAATCAAGTCATTCCTCCTAAAAAAATTAATATGTCATTTCCCCAGATTTAGGTTAAACTCCATATCATCTAACATATCTAAGGACACTACGTTCCTTTTCAAATATGGGATAAATTAGGTTTCTTTCAGAAGCAAAATGTTTTCATTTTCTAATAATAGTTAAACAGTTTATATTCCACTTATTTTGCGGGCAAAGTTATTTCCTATTATAACATGTCCTCCTTTGGTTTTTTCAAAAAGAAGTTTTTGTTTGGACACGTGTAAAGTACACTCAGGGTCAAGTATCCATTCATCACGCAGTTTCTTTCCAACACTTATAAGAACTAAGCCATTTTCTATTTTGGCTTTATTATATACTAAAGCAGTACTCCCTTCTTCAAAATCTTTTTCTTTTGTTTTATTTTTCCTTTTAAAAAAATCTTTAGCGAAATGATCAATTTTACCACAATAATAACATTTCTTGCCCGTAGCATTATTCTTAGTCTTGTTCCTATCAGTCCATCTTTTATTTTCTTTTGAAAATTTTGGATGATGTTCAGATTTACCAAAAGTTTTTCCCTTGGACAACAAATTTACCCCACAGTGCCTGCCACTTGACTCAGCCTTGATTTTTTGTGCCTTATTTTTCAAAGCATTGATTATAATATCATTACTTAGATCATCTCTACCATATTCTAAGGCAACCTTAATGTCCTTATACCTGTCATTTATGGAGTTCAACAAAAGTACAGTCAATTGATCTTTTGAAAGTTTTNATCCAACTGATATTTTGAAAGTTTTTAATCACAGTTGGCCAAGTTTTGTAAATCTATTCAAGTTTTCATCCAAATCAATTGAATGATCCATTTTGAAAGAAATGAATTGTTTTAGAAGAAAACATTTGTTTGGAGTAATTTTGGTCACATATTTGGCATGGAGTTTGGTCCAAAAATCAGAAGCAGTTTTAGTTTCACCAATACTTCTAATCACATTTTTAGATAAGTATAAGAAAATAGTACTTAAAACGACTTTTTCACGTTTAGATTTCTTTGTAGGAATTAAATCAATAGGCCAACTATCATCCAAAAATTTAACACATCTCATTTACATTAAAATAGCTTTCATTTTCTGACTTCACAAGTTGAAATCAATTTTTCTATCAAGCTGACTAACTTCAAATTTTGCAGAAGCTATGTTAGTCAAGTCAAATTTACAGACTAAAGACAATTTACACAATATGCAAAGAACATCAAGAGTACATATTGGTGACAAACAGAAAATCACAATAGTAATAATTGAATATGAAGTATGAACCATAAATTTAGAGATTGGGGCTGCCCTTCCCGTCACTCGTCTCGTGAAATTTTTTCGAGAAGCAGGGTAGAGTGTTTTGTCATCCTTCATTATAATTGATTTTTTGCCTTCTATGAATAGACAATGTTGGTTGCATTTTCATATTAAATTATATATATATTTCAAGAATCTTTAACGTAACCGTAAAAAATATACTAGTGCAATTTACGAAATACATTTCCTCAAAGAGAGCTGTTACATGTACAATGAATTTGTTAGAGTTTATACAGAGGCACTCTTGTTAATTTTTCATTGACAATTGACATAGAAAAAGGAAAGAAAGAAAAACTGTCAATCAGGTACTGTCTACATTGCCCGACAAAAAATCCCCTGTATAATGGAAATAACTATTCCTGAAATTGCTCAATAATTTATCCACGTTGGATTGATAATGAAAAATTCAAGTATGTTTAAAACAATTGAATATTCTCCATATTTTTTTCATTTTCCAACCACAATACAAATTGGTTGGTCCAAAAGCAGCAAAAATTGTGTGAAGAGAATCCCTCTCTTTCCAAATTCTAATGGCTCGTAGGCTTCCACATTGTTGAAGAAATTCTCTCATATAATTTTTGCTTTTAGTAATGTTGCAAGAACTGAGTGAACTAGTTCATTTGACCGGAAAAATCAAGAATCCAATATCTAGTTCGTTTTCTATATCGAGCTTCCATATTGTTAAAGATTTATTTCCTCAAATAATTTTTGTTTTTTCATAATGTTACAAGAACTGAGTGAACTAGTTCATTTGACCAAAAAAAATCAAGAATTAATCCAATATTTAGTTCATTTCTATATTAAGAATAAAAAAAAATCTAGAACGTGTAAAATAATCTCAGAATCGATAAATTCATTTCAAAATCAGTGGATTCACTCCCAAAAATTTATTTTTATTCATTTATTTAATGTTTAATCATTGGTTTTGATCATACTTCAACCCTTGACCCTCGACGCTTAGCCCTTATTTGATTTACTTAAAAATTAGATTTTTAATAACTTTCGATAGAAGTTGATGAAATGTGTAGTTGAATAATTGATAAAAGTTAAATATTCCATAAAATGGGTGGTAGAAAAAGAACTCGAAGAAAATATAAACTTTAGCTCATGTTTAGCTATCTTTAAATCAAAATAATTTATTTCTCATAATCTTTTTCAATCACATATTCACACCATAAAATATTTTACACGTAAACTTAAAACTTATTTCCATCTTTTAATCACACAATCTCCAAAGTATCATTTTTACACAATAATGACGACCAAATAGTAACTTAACTTTCCAATTAATGTCAAATCAAATACCAGTTTTAAAGTCGATTTTTGACGCTATGATTCATTAAGTATATGTATGACAACAATAAAATTTTAAAGTACTTATTCTTTTTAAGAGTTTTTGCTACCCTTGCACTATGATTGATAGTTTTGTTTACACTATTTGACATGATATATAATTTTATCATTGATTTTAACAATACTTATTCAAATGAATGATCTCAATTTTGATTAGGGGTGGGCGCGGGTCGATTCGGTTTGATTCGATTTTTTTCGGTTCCAAAAATTTTCGGAGTATTTAGTAAATGGAATCGCCTGTTCCAAATATAATTTTGGAACCGGTCGGGTTCGGTTCGGTTCGATTCNAAGTATTGATAATATTTACCAACTATTTAATGTAATCATCAGTTGCTTGACTTTTCATATTAGCTACTAAGAAATTATACGAGAAAAAATTGAAAAAAACATAACTAACAAACATAAATAAATTCTAAATTGTTCAATTAATAAGATTTAATAAGAAAAAAATTATTAATTTGTTTAGAAAAAATAAAAGAAATTGATTTATCCAATATAAAAAAAAAATCGGTTCTTATTCGGTTCTTGATTTAGAATCGAGAACCGAATCAAACCATTCGATTCTCGATTCGGATACCCATTCGGGTATTTCATTTAAAAAAACCCGCTCGATTCGGACATTTTATCCAGCCCTAATTTTGTTGCCGGTTGTTCTTTTAATCATGGGTCCATTACTTTTAGAGTTTTGAAATATTAACCATTTATAAATTCTGCAATAGGGGTGGAGCGGTGAGGGCCCTGAAGATTGAGGTTCAACCTTTAATAATGCTATTAGTACATTGTTTGCTTGTCAATGTACTTTGCATTTTATTGGAGTTCAAAAAGTTGTAGATGGGAAATTATATTCTTTTAACTGTTCAATGATGTGTTCACACGTAATATAAAATAAAAAATAATGTACACGTAGCCACGATTGTAAATTCTGATGGCTTTTGAGTTTCCAAGCAAACCCTTCAAGCCCACGTTCGCTTTTGTGCACTTCCCAATAAGAAACAAAACTTGTAATTCGTCAGCTTTTGTTGATAGCCACAAGAATCTTTTTCCAATGTTCTAACCAATCTATGTATTGTCGACCTTTTTTCACTTAAAATTTGCAAGTAAATGACAAAGCAAAAATGAAATTGGTGTCTACAACTTGCCACGACTTTTCGTCCTTTTTGGAGTTTTTTTAAGGTATCGCGTGTGATGGTGCTAAAATATGGAGCTCGTTATTGGTGTAACGTTAGATAATGATAACATGTCTATATTGCTCGGGTCTCCATCTATGTCCATGGAGAAACGATGGGATCGAGAAATTTTGGCCTTTTGTAATGTTACAAGAACTGAGTGAACTAGTTCATTTGAACGAAAAAAATCAAGAATTAATCCAATATTTAGTTCGTTTCTAAGTTGGAAAAATAAAAAAAAATCTCAATACCGATAAATTCATTTCAAAGTCAGTGGATTCACGCCCAAAAAATTATTTTTATTCACTTATTGAAATTTTTATAATTGGTTTTGATCTCGCTTCGATCATTGATGCTCGACGCTTAGCCCCTATTTGGTTTACTTAGAAAATAGATTTTCAGTAAAGTTTGATGAAGATTGATGAAATGTGTAGTAGAATAATTGATAAAAGTTAAAGGTTCTATGAAATGGGCGGTAGAAAATGATTTTGAAAAAAATATAAACTTTAGCCCCTGTTTGATTCTCTTTAAAACAAAATAATTTATGCCTCACTTATTTTTAATTATATATTCAAATAATAAAATATTTTACACTTAAAATCGATTTCAGACGTGATGATTCAATAAAGTGTACGTAGGACAATAATAAAAATTTTCTTAGCCCATGTTTGTTGCTCATTGTTTTAAAACTCCTTTTATTACAAGATTATTTTCAACCACGCATTGACACATTAAAATATTTTACACTTAAATTCAATTTTTTTTTTTCACCTTTCAACTATCTCTTGAAAATATTATTCAAACCCTTTTTCTTTTGAAATAATGGGCACCAAACATTGACTTATTCTTTTAATCCACTACTTTTAGACCTATGAAATATTAACCATTTATAAATTCTGATGGCTTTTGAGTTTCCACGCAAACCCTTCAAGCCGACATTCGCTTTTGTGCACTGGGCAATAGAGACAAAACTTGTAATTCGTCAGCTTTTGTTGAAATCCACAAGAATCTTTTTCCAATGTTCTGACCAAATCTATGTATCGTCGACCATTTTTTACTTTAAAATTTGCAAGTAAAGGACAAAGCAAAAATGAAATTGGTGTCTACAACTTGGAAAAACTTTTTTTGTCTTTGTTTCGAGTTACTTTTAGGGTTTCACGTGTGATGGTGCTAAAATATCGAGCTCGTCATTGTTTAACATTAGATAATGATACGTGTCTAGACTGCTCGAGTCTCCATCTATGTCAATGGAGAAACGATGGGATCGAGTGATAGAAAACACATATTAGGATTATCGATCAACACAATAATCAAATCCTTAATTCTCAATAATAACCATAGATTTTACTCCATGTTGAAATCCGAAAAAATAACAAAAACATAAAAAACAAACATTGATCCATGATAATCTGATTCTTTTCTTTGATATGTTAGGCTCTTCCAAATGAATGGTAATCTTCCCTTAGCTTTTTGCTCTCTATTGATAGGGATGTGGAGAAATTTGAAGAACACCAATAAATAGGGACCATAACCATATAAA
>OU503051.1:9529475-9549238 GCA_912172775.2 Fraxinus pennsylvanica
CGGTCTCCATACTATAATTCCATGAATTTTAATACCCATTAGTCACAATACATCTTTATCAGATCACTTTAATTGACTAATATCCTTTAAACAATAGCGCAGCACATTTCAATATACAACGTGTGGCCCCATATATGTTGAAATTATCCAACATCGAGAAGTTTTAACCTTGTCAAATAATTTTTACAATAGGGATTCAAGGCCATTTTCGATCTTTCTTCGATTTTTTGGTAAAGACATATCACAATGAGTCATATGAGTGACATAATTTTTTAATTGTATAACAAATTTCATAGCTAATGAGATTTGCACACATTCCAAGAAGTGATTTTTTAAAAGTTATCTACATCACACGCGGCTATGAATGTTAAGAATGTACGAGGAGTTAGATNTTCGATTTTTTGGTAAAGACATATCACAATGAGTCATATGAGTGACATAATTTTTTAATCGTATAACAAATTTCATAGCTAATGAGATTTGCACACATTCGAAGAAGTGATTTTTTTAAAGTTATCTACATCACACGCGGCTATGAATGGTTAAGAATGTACGAGGAGTTAGATAATGTATGCATGAACGAGTCTGGAAGCGAGCAAAAGGTTGGCACAGAGGCTTATCCTCGACTGCGGGGGCGGAATGTGCTGATTAAAGATGTTCTTCATGCTATTTTGTCGTATGTTGTCAGCCTTTTCCACCTGTCGATCTCAATACTTCAGTACAACCAATTTTTAATAAATCACTTGGTGAGATGTCGATAGTAAAAACATGGTAAAGTGTCGGTCGAACTGAGTTTTCAAAAATTAGAATGATTTGATAATCCTGCCACAGCCCGCGTGTTCTGGTAGTGAGCTTTTAATGAAGCCATTCCAACAGGGGATACAAAAAAGGAATTAAAGAAACAAAAAAACTTCTATCTTATCGATTCAGAATAAAGGATCTTGAACAAGTAGATGGTATCTTAGGTATAAAAACTGAAAGAGAGTGGGATTATTCATTAAATTAATTGCATTGTGTTGAGAATGTGGTAAATAAGTTCAAATATTTGAACATATTCACCCCTTTGGATCCAAGTATAAAACTAGTAAAAAATGATGGAAGAGCAATATAAAAAATTGAGTATAAAAGTGCAATTGGAAGTCTTATATACACGCTACAATGTTTAGGACCGAATATCGTATTTGCGGTTAGTAAACTAAGTAGGATTACTTACAATCCAATTTCAAAATATTAGAATGCCAATGAGAGGGTTCTTGGCTACCTAAAGAAAATAAAAAAACTTGAACTACAATATTCAAAGTTTCTGGCTATTCTAAAAGGGTATACCAATGTTAGTTGGATATTTAGTGTGAGAGAAAATAAATCTACCTCAAGTTGGGTGTGTACTCGTGAAGAAGGTGTAATTGCTTGGAGGTCTAAGAAACAAACATGCATTATACGCTCAACATTGGAGTCGAACATGCAGTATTGCAAAAATTGAGAAAGAGGTTGAGTGGTTTAAAGATCTTTACGAAATTTCTTTGGTTACAAGAGGATATTTCTAAAATAACTATTTTTGTGTGATAGTCAAGCCACCTTTTCACGAGTATGTAACTGGAAGTCTAAACATATGAGTCTAAAACATTACTATGTAAAAAATTAATTAAGCAATGAGTAATTTCTCTCACGTATATAAAATCCAGTGAAAACTTAGTTAATTCGTTGATCAAGTCTTTTACAAGAGAATTAGTAAGATCAACATCGAGAAGTAAGTGTTGAAACTCCTTGATTAAAGATTCATCAATGATAACAACCCTACCTAATTATACTAAATAAGCATATTTATGTTCAAATGATAGTGGATAGTTTCAGCAATATTTTTAAAGCCCTGCCTTTTATAATTAGGGCTAGTCATTACAGTCGGAGGTTGAGTTTATAATTAACTCTTAATGAAGTTCAGTATGAAATACAAATATCTGAAACATAACGAAGATACCGTAAAAACTTTTATATGAAATTCAAGGTTGTACCACCTTAATTGAAAGTTAGATTTTCTCTCTTAAAAGTTCATGAATAAAAATATGTACAAGGTCATAAACGAGTTATGCGAGAACAGTGTAGAACAAAAGAACACTAAAGTGTGTGTGTGGGGTGTCACCGGAACTATTATAAGGAATATTTGGTTCAAAACATTAAAGCTACTTAGGATTTCGACGATTACTTTGTGATGCTTACACTAAATTAATGCTTCAATTCGAAAGATATCATTTATTATATGTATAAACAACGTTTATCTCTTAAACGTAATTATTTGAATAAGTGGGGATTGCTGGAATTATTCAAATAATTTTATCCAAATGTATGCTGGCATAGAACTTGATGATTGATGATTGCATGGCGGTATTTGGTGGCAACAAATGGCGAGATTGAAATTAAAAAAATAAAATATATAGTTTGGGAAGAAAATTTGAATTTTCAGATTTGAACTTTGAATCAAAAGTTGCATCCCTTCCGAATGTTTGTGTTGTTTCATGCAATTAACTATATGTAAGTGATAAGGAGTCACTTAGAGAGTGCACAAAAATATTCTAGAATCTCCATTTTTCTTCTCCCAACATACAAAATTTTCTGAAATTATTTTTAGGACCATGCTACACTCACAAAATATTGTACCGACTCGCAACTTGGCGCCCCACCATTGTAGGGGCGCCATTACAGGCGCCCCTCCAATTAGCATGTACAGGCACCCCTCCAATGGTGGGGCGCCAAATGACGAGTCGGTAAAACATTTTGTAAAATATTTTGTAAGTGTAGCATGTACAGGCACCCCTCCAATGGTGGGGCGCCAAGTGGCGAGTCAGTAAAATATTTTGTAAAATATTTTGTAAGTGTAGCATGGTCCAGCCTGTCATTGGCGCCCCTCCAATGATGGGGCGTCAAGTGACGAGTCGTTAAAATATTTTGTAAAACATTTGGTACATCTAGATTTATCTTTATTTTTACGAGTGTTGGTTGTTCCTTTAACGAGTTTTCACTTATTGCTTCGTGTAAAACTTTAAAAAGCTAGTCATATCCTCTAAATTATTTGTCAAAGTTTTCAAAAGCAATCAAAGTGATAGGAAAGCGTATTGCATACATATTTCATGCCTCAAATTTTGTGTTCTTCATTTATTGGTTCGAGTTTTGGATTCTCTATCTTCTTCTTGTTCAAGAAGCATATAATTCACCAACACTTGTGCTTTCCTTCTACGTGAGATTACTCTTGGTGAAAATTGATAGTGGTATGCAAGGACAGATCCACTGGTGACACGTGTAGCTTCATTCATCAGAGAGGGGAATACCGTGGCACACACCGTGGCCTCGTTTGCTTTTTCTAGTGTATTGTTTCATTATTGAACGGATTGCGTGTCGTATTTCTTGAGCCCGAATGTCACTCGGGATCTCTCATAAATGAATATGGTTGCTGGTAGCTCAATAAAAAAAATAAAATCAATAATGCTAATTGTACTTTATTTTCCTTATATCATTGCTTACGTCTCTTTCGTTTTCAAAAAATTGTTGAAGAGAATTTTTTTTTAAATTGTCCAATAATATGTTGCCAGATGACACAATATAAACAATGATATTCCATTTTATTTACGTCCCTTTTGTTTAAAAATTGCTGCTTTCATCATTAAAGTAAAAGGTCCAAACTTCAAGGATTTGTACCTCCTTCCCCCCACCCTACTCAGAAAATAATCCTTATTGAAAATCCATTGTAAGTAAATTATTTTTCCATTATTTATATGATATTCCATTGAAATCTTTAAGAAATATGTTTTTTGTATTTTTCATGAACAATCAAACATTATTGAGATTGACTTGGTACAAATAATCCTTCAATTTAAGTCGTGAAATCGCAGATTGGGTGTGTGCAATTCAAATCGTTTCTATCTTTCTTTCACCTTATTGTATCAAGAGTAATGTTATTCATCCCCACTGAAATTGAGTCTCAGTTTATGTGGCAATTACATGACATTAAATGATAGATTCATTTAAATACAAAGTCACATGACTCATTTAATTGAGTCATCATTTAATGTCATTTAATTGTTACATAAATTAGAGCCCAACCCCACTAGGGATGAATATCATTATTCTTTTACCAATCGCTCCCCAACTCATGCATCTCTAAGCCATTCAACCATTCATGCATAGTATCCGTGTCAAGATTGACCGACCTACTTCACATTTTCACAAACCCTCTAAGCAAAATTGGACGAGGAAGCGACGAAAAATATAAAAGGTAGGATTTCATCGGATCTTAAACTGTCCACGTTAGAGACAAAAATAATTTGCTTTTCATAGTGTAAAAGAAGTCATCTACTTTATAATATAAAGCAGTTACACACTAAAGTCGTATCTCAATTCTTAATTGTGGATTTTACATTCAAAAAGCAACAAGCATACACTAAAACCTAACATGATCCTATGAAATAGACAGCTTTTTACAAAACATAGGGAGGAAGAAACCAGCTGGAGTCCTAAGAAGTGGAAACCAAATCTTCTCCTCTTTACAACCCACAATGTAAATCTGCAATTTTTGTCCCCAAAAAAAACAATAATTATATTATTATAGAGTGCCCAAAAGATACATTAACGACATGTTCGGCGCAGACACTATTAATATCATGTTAATTATCCTCGGTTCACCTACCGATGTCACCGAGAGATTTCACTTATCAGCCCATAAATGCACGAGAATACGATCATTAATTTACGAAGTACCAAAATACAGAACAATGTAGTTACTGGACAAACCTAACATTTTATTTCACTCAAATAAGTCTCAGTTTGACAAGCTAACAGAACTGGATGGAGTGACTTGATCGAAACAAAATTATGAATTTAGTGACCCAATTGACAGAATTATGAAATATGTGACTCAATCAAGACAGTTGGTATTTTTTCATCCACAAACTAAATATGGAAAATTGTTGCAAAAAATGATACTAACCTCATCCACCAAACTTGTAAGTATGAGTCTTTTTCTTGAAAGTTGATTTAGCAAACATTAAACAAGCAATTCCCAGGCCTATCCCCGCAGCTCCTCCAATAATAATAGCCACTGTCTTCTGTGTGTTCTTCCTTGTCCCTACACTCCCTACACCAAACACATTACACACATATATTAAAACTTTCAACATTTCTTATTTGGGTGGGAACTGGCGGATTCAAGAATCTACGTGATCACGGGCAGATTCAGGTGAACATGGGCGGCCTCTAGATGGCTTTCAAGCTGCCGCCCAATATAAGAAAAAAAAAAATCCAGCGAAACCAGCACTGGCTCGCCAGGTGCTGCTACCTCCTCCCCTGGGCGTGGGGTGGGGTGGGGTGGGGTGAGGGCGGAACTCTTATTTCTTAACATTTTTGAAAATAATAAATAGACACATTCATGTATTCAACAGAACCATTGAGGGAGTAGTTGTTGAGCATCAGGTTGCTTTAGATCTTTCGATAAATCTATCAATGAACTAAAAGGGACAACAGAAAACAATTTATGTTAAAAGATTCCAAAATTGTCAAGAAGAAAACTTAGTTTGATAAATAAGCATACGTAGCCATTTTTTATGCTTAAATACGATTATTAACCAAGGAAAGCCAATAATTGTTCTGATCAGGACAAGTGGGTTGGTTAGTTTCCTCGTCCTATCTACGCATTTCTCTGTCTATGTCCGTGATCATGTTGAGCGAAAGGTACCTCATGTTACCCGTGTATGAAAATTGTGCATTTGTCACACCTCTGATAGAAATTAAATGAATTCAAACTTTTAGACGAGACCGGTTAATTAATAATTACAACTCGAGACATTTCAGACAAAGTGCAGTGTAAATTTCTTTAATATTTTACCTGATGAAAATGATGGGCTGGTATTGGTAGGAACTCCACTGGGATAATAAGTGTAGGTAATATAGCATTCTTGAAGATAGATTTGGGCAGAAATTGAAGCCCCACATTCAGATTTAGCTTTATCGATGGCATTTTTCACACAGTTCACACAGTCCCCACTGCTTAAATCACCTTCACATTGCCCCAGCACATACACTGACTCATACCCACCTGTATAAAATCCACTATTTCCACTCCCCACACCCTTTACTACTTCATCTAAAGCCGAGTTCAACCTGTCATCAAACCCGGTGCCACTTGCCCGAGTTGAACCACAAACCTTGTACAGCAACTCAGTCCCACTCGCTTCTCTAAACCCTGCAATTTCATATCTCAAATAACATCCGTTTAGTTGTACTCTAACAGCAATGGAGTGACCGCACAGCTTTTCGGACATTTCAGAGGCTTTTTTCACGCAGCTGGCACAGTCGGAGTTCGAGAGATCGCCTCTGCATTGAAAGAGCCCATTAATGGCGGATTGGCCTTCTCCGGATGTGGCTTTGTAGAATTTTGTGGTGGAAGATTGGGAGATTAACGTGTCGAAGAGATTTTTAAGCGTTTGCTTGTAAATCCCATTGAAATCCTGGAAATCTTGATTCGCACAGCCTTTGTAAACCAAATCGTTCTTATCTGAAGAGGATCCAACAGTTGAAAAGACAGCTGGAATCAGTAGAATCAGGAGTAGAAGGAAAGATTTAAATAGTTCCATTTCAAGATTTTCGAATATTTGATAGCTTCAATTACAAATCATTGATGAATGAGATTTTTATGGGATTTTGGACTTTGGTGGGTTCTAGAGATCTTGATTACTTTGGCTGAGAACAGAAAATTTTGCGCGTTGCTTTCCCATTATGTACCTTGCTCTGTTCAGCTGGCGCCTGGCAAACTGAACAGATTGTACCAACAATTCCTCATTAAGCGTGTTTGCACAAACTCTAATTACTTATGACGTTTTGGATTTTTAACATGATTAAAAATTAGGCCCTTTATTAATTCCTATTACTTTTAAAATACATTTTCTTCTCTATTCTTTTCAATCACACATTTTTCAATAAAATAATATTACAAACAAACTCAAAACCTTTATCTTATTATTTTTTAACCAAACATTTTTCATCAATCTACTATTCCAAAATGCATTTTTACAAAAAAGAAATAGGGCTCAAACGATATGTTACATTCTTTTATGCATAAAAAAATTATTAATAATTTTTTTATTAAAAAGTAATATAGCCCCTGTATTGTATATCAAAAAATCAAAATTTTAATAGATTTTTGAAAAAAAAAATGAAATATATAATTAAAAAGTTTGTGTTATATGAAATGTGTGATTAAAAATTAATTGTTGATTTTGATTTAATTTTTTATCAAAATTTTAAGCCACACGAAATAGAGTCAAAATTATTTTCAATTTGACCGTCCAAATTAAATTTAAATTTGAAAAATATACAAATTATACTCTATATATAGGATTTAATTACATTATAAAAAATTATAAATATCTCATCATAAATAGTTGAACAGACAACAAAAATGCCTGTTATAAATATCTCATGGGTGATTATATTGCCAACATAATTTTTATCTGATACATCATATTTTAATTGCCATTAAATTTATCAATCTTTGCTCATTTTATCAATTATTTTCTTAACTTTTTTTCGGTTGAATTCTTATTTTCAACCTTCCATTAATTAGTATGTCTCGTCATTGGTGATGTTTATATCAAAATATTTTATTTTCATGCTTTGAAACGAGCGAAAAATATTTTTCGTACTTTTTATTTATATTTTAAAAAATATAATGAAAAATAAGTTGTTTTGTGTCATTTTAACGAACTTTAGAACATAAAAATGTTATCAAATACAACATGTATTTGTTGACATCTGACGTGACAACTTAATTAAGACCGTTTATTATATGCACTTAGCTCGTGATAAAATTGAGGTCGGACCTGTAAGGTAGGCTTGTACTTATGGCTGTCGTGGTTTGAGGGGACACAATGATTATAGATTTCTTACACATTAACGAAATATTCAATTTATTAATGACATTCAAAAGGAGTTATGTCAGCGCCCACCAATCCTACCAACCATATGTTATAACTTTGTTCTCTAATCAATTCATTAATTACTAGGGACCCCATTTAAGGTCGGCTTCATAATTACCTGATGGAGACGACCTCAGTAACCAATAAGGATATGCCATTGACGTACTTTCTCAGTTCGGTACTATATATTGATTTGACAACAACCGATCATGGTTAAAGCCATTGGTACAAATTTCCAGCTCAGCACTGTTGATTAACAAGACATGAATAAGAAAAATTCAGGCCCATTTTTTCCTATAAAAAGGGGCACAAGAACTTTATAAAGGGGAGTCTTTTGAAAAAAAAAAAATGTAGTTCGTAAGTAATTAGCAATAAAAATCCTTATTTTACATTAGAAGTTGGCTTGAATTTAGTTCTTACAATTTTCGACGTCAACAGTTTGGCGCTAGAAGGAAGACCCTAACTTGTATAAGCAGGCCTATCCCCCATAAAACTCACGATAAAAGTATCGTCATGGATGATATTTCAGTATCAAAGAATCAATCCCACACTCATCCTGAATAAACCAATATTCCACAAAATATTGGGAAGGGACGAGGTCAAAATGAAACTGGCGACCTTTAAATGACTATCATGAGAGAATTCATTGACACGTTGACAAATGCAATCAACAAATTGAAGCGAAACCAAGCTCATGTTCTTCCACTCGATACTAAGATAGAGTTCCCACGCAGGGAACGAACCTGACGACTTCCCACCAGGAGGGCTCTCCATTTCTCAGAAGAAGAATTTTCCAAAAGTCGAACAGAAGAGATTAGGAGTTCTCCCGCAACGGCGGATCCGGTTACTAAGAAAGCTAGCAGTGTGTTCGATAGATTGGGATCTCAGCACTCATTAACACCTCGGAGCAAATATGCTGAACCTCGTATGAAACGCCCATTGGAACAGGCAAGACTCGAAATAAGCATCTTAAAAAACGCATTGCTATTCTAGAAGCCAAAAACAAATGAAGCACAGAGGAATATCTTACTAAACGCCATTCCCCTTTTACTGAAGATATTCTTGCTGAACCTTTGCTTGAAAATTGAAAATGCCATAGTTGATTGGGTACAAGGGGGATGGAGATCCCCTTAGCCACCTAGACAAGTACACTTCCTAAATGTAGCTACATGAAGCAGATGATGCTATTATATGTCGTGTCTTTCCACTAAAGTTGGGAGATAAAGCTCAAAGGTCGTTCAAGAGGCTACATCACAGGTCCATAAGAAACTGGAATGACCTCGCCACGACATTCCTAGCTCAGTTCATGGGTATCAAAGTGAGAACCACTCTCAAAGAACATTTGGTAAGCATCAACCAAGGGAAGAGCGAGTCGCTTAAAAGTTACCTCAATAGGTTCAACAAACAGTCCATAGAGGTTGAAAAAATCTTCGATGATGTCGCACTCATCACAATTCTATCTGGGCTAAGGCCTAGAACAAGGTTTTGGTGGTCTGTACATGAAGATGGACCTCAAACATATCACGAATTCCTCAATCGAGCGGAAAACGTATAAGTGCGGAGGAAGCCACTTTGGATCAGGAGGAAGCCAAGGTGAATCCACATTCCCCTAACCCAACAAAGGAGAAAAAGTGGATAAATGATTCAATCATGAAAAAAAGGAAAGACATGAGGACAAAGATTGTCGTAAGCCTTGTTTAGAAAGGTTTCGTGAATATCACCCATTAAACACTACCTTGAAAGAAGTCTTTTTGTAAACATAAGAAAAAGAAGCATTTCGTAGACCCCCACCTCAGAAAAAAGATCCACCAGGGAAGAACCCAAGGAAAGTACTGTCTGTATCATAGGTCGACAGGACACAATATCGATGATTACAGATATTTGAAAGAAGAGATGGAATCTTTAATTCTACGAGGTCATCTGCAAGAGTTTGTAGCTAAACCCCGGGAGACGAACCTGACGTGTAATCAACAACCTTACCAACCTGGGATAGTTCAACGAGGTCAACCAATTTACCAATCTCAAAATCCCCCACCTCGAGCTGAGACCAGAATGTTAATAGGTGGTAATCAGTGCATTGAAGGATCCCTAAGGGTAAGGCGCAGACAAGCGTGAGATGCACGCATTTGCCAGAATTACGATGTAGGACGACCATAGTCTAATACTGGCATTGCGTTGTTATCAGAATGGTTTAGATTTTCGAAAGGAGATTCGCATGGAATTTTACAAGACCAAAGTAATGCTCAAGTAATAACCATGTGTGTTGTTGGCATATAAGTACATCGAACTCTTGTGGATAATGAGAGTTCGGTCAATATATTGTATTCTTGAACTCTGGAACAAATGGGAATTCAGGAACGTTATCTCCAACCATATTCCAGAATGCTGCAAGGATTTTCTGGGGATCCTATTGAATTTCGATGTCAAATTGTTTTGACTATAGAGGTAGGAGAGGTCCCTTGTCAAAGAAGAATTCTAGCGGATTTTGTAATTGTCGACCTATCTTCCAATTACAATGTCATACTAGGGAGACCTATATTGCATCAGCTACAGGCCGCTGCTTCCATATACCACTATTGTATAAAGTTTTTAACTCCAGGCGGAGTTAGCATAGTGCGTAGAAATCAAGCTGAGGCTAGAGCTTGCAACATTGATTTACCTAGTCCTTATAATCACATGTTGAGGAACCAGCAAAATGATCAAGCAAGGGATGTGAGACTGAAGAGACCTACATTAGCTGACCTCACTGAGATTGGTATTACTGAGAAACACTGCAGAAATATAATGGATTACCATATTTCATTCGATGACAAGGATGCAGACCTACATCCTTATCTTGGAATCCCGATGGTTTCAATACCCGCAGTATGAGTCATCATTCCCAAAGTTTTAGTAGATACGTGGAGTTCTCTCAACATACCCTATACCAACGCACTAGAATAGATAGGTATTTCATTAAATTTTCTACAGTACCCAAACATGGTGTAGGACTTAATGGAGCCCTCACCTAAGCTAAAAGGTTGATTAAGCTCTCTGTTGAAGTTGGTGAAGCTCCACGTCAAACTAAGTTGAATGCTGAGTTCGTGGTATTGGATTCCAATTCACCTTACGATGCCATAATGGGATAGCCTTTGCTATTCAATCTCAGGGCAATTGTGTCCATGTACCACTACTCACTTAAATTTCCTACGCCCTATAGTGTAGGTCAAGTTAGAGGAAACATGGACAATACTGAGAAATGCTAGATGAAGATCTGCCCAATAAGGAAGGATGCATACATTCCCCTAGGAGTTTATATGGCATATCTAATTGAATTTGACCTTGGCTCATTAGACCTACGTCTAAGGGTCAAATGGGAAGAACCTATGGAAGAACTGGACATAATGGTGATCCACCGAGGGAGCTCAGAATAGGTCACAAACTCCAGTCATCCATCCGAGGTCAGATAGTAGAATTCCTCCAATAGAACATTGATGTTTTTACTTGGGATCATGCGAATATGCTAGGGATCATCCCAAAAATTGCCTGCCATAGGTTGGGTGTCGACCCTCTGGTGCGACCTAGGCGGCAACGATGACTGTCGTTAAATCCCGAGAGTTACAATGCTCTAAATAAAGAGGTGTAAAAGTTTTTCCTCAACGGGTTAATCTGTGAAGCAAAATATCCTAAATGGATTACTAACCCTAGTCCTTGTAAAGAAAAGTAATAGGGATTGGCGAATGTGTATATATTTCACCGATCTCAACAAAGCATGTCCTAAGGACAACTTTCCTCTACCAAGCATAGACCAAATGGTCGACATGACAGCAGGACATAAGTTGCCTAGCTTCATGGATGCATACTTAGGGTATAATCAAATCCCTATGTATGAGTCAGATCAAGAACATATTGCTTTCATTACTGACTAATGTTGTTATTGTTACAAGATGATGCCTTTTGGTCTCAAAAATGCTAAAGCTACTTATCAACGTTTGGTCAATTCCAATAATCGCCAAACAAATTGGTAAAACCTTTGAAGTGCATGTTGATGACATGCTAATCAAGAGTGTAGATGCCAAAGATCATCAACAGCATCTTGTTGAAATATTTTGAATTTTGAGAAAATATATGATGAAGCTAAATCATTACAAATGCTCCTTCGCTATGTGTTTCGAAAGTTCCTAAGTTATCTCGTTAATAGCCTAGGAATCTAGGCAAATCCAAAAAAAATATGGGCCATCGTTGAAATGCAAGCCCTAACAAAGCCTAAGGAGGTTCAAAGTCAACGGATCAGTGTAAATCCTTCTTCGATGTCTTGCGATAAGGAAAGAAGTTTGAATGGACTCCCAAATGCCAGCTCGCCTTTGATGAACTAAAAAAACAATTAGCACAGCCACCGGTGTTGTTAAAACTAAGAGCAGGCGAAATATTGATTTTATATCTTGCAGTATCTGAACATGCTATTAGCGCTGTCCTAGCTAGGGAGGAAGAATGAATACAGCATCATGTTTAATATGTTAGCAATGCCCTCCATGAAGTCGAGCTCCATTACTCTCCTTTAGAGAAGTTAGCTTATGCCGTTATTATGGCAGCGAAGAAGCCAAGACCATATTTTCTGAAGCATCCTATTGAGATCTTAACTAATCATCCATTAAGGCAAATCTTACCGAAGCCTGATACTTCAGGGCAGATGGTTAAGTGGGCAGTGGAGCTCGAACAGTTTGACATAAAATATAAACATTGTACCTCCATAAAAGGTCAAGTACTTGCTGATTTTATTGCAAGTTCAAGTCATAACCACTAGGAAAACTCCCCAATGATGCACCATGGGAGCTCTTTGTAGATGGATCCTCAACTGGGACTCGATTACGGACATGAGGTATATTGATTAGTCCTAATCACCAGTTATTCTGTGAAACCCTATCATTTGACTTCAAGGCTTCCAACAATGAAGCTAAATACAAAGGGCTAATAGTTGGGGGTAAGGATGGCAAAAGAGATGAAAATTTCTCATTTGATAGTCCATAGTGATTCGCAATTGGTAGTCAATCAGATCAATGAGGCCTACCAAACTAAAGAAGCAAGGATGAATAGCTATCTTCAAATTGTCAAGCAAAAATTCGAGAATTTTCAAACTATTTTGGTCAAACTAATTCCCCGAACTCAGAACGGTCATGCTAACGCTATATGAGGATTACATGAAGGAGTATGTGGAAATTATTCCGGAGGACAATCGTTAGCTCATAAAATCACACGTCAAGGATATTTCTGGCCCATTATGAAACGGGATGCATTAGAATTTGTGAGGAGATGTGACAAATGTCAACATTTTGCTCCCAACATCAAGCTTTCGCTAGAAGAGCTGAACTTTGTAGTGTCTCCTTGGTCGTTCTCCGAATGGGGGGGTTGATTTAATTGGCCTAATGCCCCCCGGAAAGGGTAGCATGAAGTTCGCAATTGTTTCAGTTGATTACTTTACTATGTGGGTAAAGACTGAACCACTTGCTAAGATCACCGAACAAAAGATTACTGATTTCATATGGAAGTCTATTGTGTGTAGGTTTGGAATACGTTATTCTACCATGACAGACAATGGAAAGCAATTTGACAATACTAATTTCTCAAACTTTTACGAAGGACTTGGTATACGAAAGCATTTCTCCACGCTAAACTATCTCAAGCTAATGGTCAAGTTGAAACAATCAAAAAGATCATCAAGTATACACTAAAGGCAAAACTCGATGCTCTTAAGGGAGGATGGGCTGAAGAACTCCCCAGACCCTAGTGTACTATGGTCTTATCGTACTACGCCTAGGAATAGCATTGGAGAAACCCCTTTCTCTCTGGCTTTTAGGGTGGAAGCTGTGATCCCATTAGAGGCAGGGATTCATTCTATTTGAACAACAATGTACAAAGATAATGGGAATGAGAAAGCTTTGCGTGGAGAATTAGTAATAGAGGAAATGAAGAATGATGCCGAAATCAGGAATGTTGTATTCAAACAATGCAATGCAAAATACTAAAAATCAGGACATGAAATGGGTATTTGAAGTTAGTACCTTGGTGCTAAGGAAAAGTTTCCTTGCCACAAGAGAATCTAGCTCTGGATCTTCAGGACCTAATTGGGAAGGTCCCTACAAAGTAACTAGAATACTACTCAAGGGAGTCTACGAGCTGGAAGATATCGATGGTAGACCTTTGCTGCACCCTTGAAATGCAGAACACCTCAAGAAGTATTACCAGTAGGAAGTGAATGTATTTTGTACTGCAATTCTATAATAAAAGCGTGTGTTTTATCCAAAAAATAGCAGAAGTATTGTTTCTTAGCTAACCGAGCTAAGGTTGCATGTGCTCCAACACTTAGATAATTTCCTCTCAAGAAAATTATAAGAAGCCTTGCTCGTTTGCAAGCCGAGCTAAGGTTGCATATGCTGTAATACTTAGATAAATTTCCTCTTAAGGAAATTATAAAAACTTTGCTCGTTAACATGCCGAGCTAGAGTTGCATATGCTGCAACACATAGATAAATTTCCTATTAAGGAAATTATAAAAGTCTTGCTCGTTAGCAAGCCGAGATAAGGTTACATGTGTTGCAACACTTAGATAAATATCCTCTTAAGGAAATTGTAAAAGTCTTGAATCGTTAGCAAGACGAACTAAGGTTGCATATGCTGCAGCACTTAGATAAATTTCTATTGCAAAAGTAAACAACATTTTGCGCAAAATAAAAGATGAACTAACATCCATTCATTAATAAAATAAAATAAGAACTTGGACATCATTAATTTAGCAATGTGAAACAAAAAACAATGTTTGACGATAAACACTAAGTAAATCCTAAGGAAGATGTGGGTCTTGTGGAGTTTGTACATCATCTTCGAGGTCTTCATCATCAGGGATAATACGAATTGCAGCTGCCTCAGACAATCTTTGGAGCTTTTTCTTTCGATCCTCTACATATTCCACCAAGAAGGCCGTATCAAAATCTGGCATTTCCCTGCTATATGCTTCACAAGCTCTTCCTAGGCCACAACATAGACGTCCTGAGCTAGTCATCAAACTTAGGAGAGGTCCTCCAAATTTCCACTGCCTTAGAAGCTTTAGCTTCAGCTTCTTCAGCCATATTGGTGGCCTCTTCAGCCCTTCTCGTAGCTTTATCAGCTCGAGCTTGCTCCTCATCAGCTTGTGTTTTTTTTCCTCTTCAGCCCTCCTTTTCTCATTGGCTGCTCATTGGGTAGCCTTCTCTCCCCAATTTCGCATGGCCTCATTGTCATCCATATACCTCAATTTCGAGCTAATTTGGCTTCCAACTCAACTCTCATTTTATTGAGGCAACCCTCATAGTCTTTCTCTTTCTCCGCCACCTCGCCCTTTCAACCTCCATATTTTCAAATAAGCCTAAGTCTTAGTTCTTTACCTCAAACATTTTATCTAGTTCGCTTTGACCTAAGAAAAGAAAACCAGTTTTAATTTTAAAAAAATATATATAATAAAATAAAAATAAAAATAAGCAATTTTTGAACTCGAGTAAATTACCTTATCAGCCACAGCATCATATTCAAAATTGATTTATGGTTGTGGAGCTGAGCTGAGATAATTGCCTCTTCTACGGGCATCTCAGCTAAGAATTGTTTTCCCCTCTCGTTCCAGCTCCTAATAAGGAGGTTGGCAGATTCTCTAAGAGAGGAGGAAAGTACTGCAGTAGATTCTCCTGACGGGGATGGAGCTCTGAGGAAATCTAGGAAGATGTCGGTCGATGGCCTATCAAATTTTCGACATTTGGCTTTTACAAATCTGGGCACCTTTCCTGCGACCTCGAGGAGCCAACTCCAGCAATTGTTGGGACTGAAGGTGGTGTCGGGGTTGATTTTTGGAAAGGCACCTCAGGTGAAGACCTCTTAGGAGCTAAGGCCACTAAAGAAGGCTTTGACGGTTTTTCCACGGACCAATGCCATTTTAGAAATTGAGCCTCCTGCTCAATCTCAACTTCTTCAAGTCGACTCACAATTTCAGCTGGAGCCTCCATCTTTTTGCCTTTGGCAATGGTTGCTGCTTTTGTTGCTTTGTATCCCAACATTTCTTGATCTTGATCTAAAGCAAAAGAAATAATGGGTATATGTTAGTTCTGCACTTAGGGCAAATGCTAATTAAAATACTTACTAGAAGAAGTTAGGATAGAGGTAGAAGGAATAGACTGGAACAACCCCATTTGAAAGAGGTTGGAATCTGATATCACGAACTTGCTGGACCTCTGTTTCTTTGGGAGAGTTCTGATAATGTCAGCTCGCTCTTGGATTGTCGAGGTCAAAGTCACCTTCTTGTAGTCTGCGGATAGAGCCAAATAAGTTAAGAATATGTATATAAAATAAAGTACAGAAAAATACAAAGGTTATATTTCTTATATAATAGGTGATAGAGAATAGGAACTACGTCCTTCCTATTCACCTCGGCAGGGTGGAATTGCCACTCTCCCAAAACGTAAAAGAACTCCTCCTTCCATTTCTTTATTGAGGAGGGAGTATCTAAAATTAAAGGACCACATGTCCTAGGCCTAACACTGGCACACGACTAGCCAGTGTTCTTCCTGTCCTCCTTAAAGGTAAAAAGGGAGTTGAATTGTGCTACGCTTAATTCGGGATGACCTAACCTACTCTACCAAATTAAGGTGGCAATTAATGTTCTCTAGTCGTTGGGGCACAACTGGGTAAGGGTTATTCCCCAAGAAGAAAGAAACCTACGAACAATTCTAGGAAAAGGAAGTCTAAGCTCAGCATTTAGGATGACAGAATTTAAAGCCGCACATCCTACTGGTGCAGCGTTAGCTCGGTCAGATGAGGTGAGAATCACTAATTCTACCGAGCTGGGGATACTGTATTTTGCTTTTATACTAGCCATCATATCATCCGTCACTACTGACCTATATGAATATGCCCCTCATTCCTGTGAACTTCCCTCATCTCCCTCATGAGACTCGACCTCTTCACTCTCAGTGTTTTGTTCCATATTTCTAAGCTAACCTAAATCTTCTGGATAAATTGTAGAGAATAGGATTATAGTTAATATCTCTTGATAGTCCGTACTCACAGAAGATGTGGATGTGGAGAATACTATTCCTTCCTATTGGTTACCTTAGGAATGAACCCTAGATTCGTCCAAACTCATGCAAATGACGAAGGAGGAAATACAATAAAAATAAAGGTATTTTCAATTAAAGGAAATATGTGGGAATGGACGACCTTACTCAGAAAGTAAATGAAAACTCAATGGAAATGTGATGAAATTTTTTTTACTTCCGTGAGAGAAAATTTGAAAGCAAAAGGGTGAAAATGAAAAGAAAAACCATATTTAAAGAGAAAAGAGGTAAAGAGGCAGAATCTGGGCTGTTAGATAAAAAAATTGAGGGAAAATGGATGGTCAGATTTACTATTCCAAAACGACGTCGTCTTGGTGAAAGCTTCCAAAAGAAGTTACTGAAAATGCGTGACAGCTCACCATATTAGACTATAACACCTGTCCATACAATTTATTACTGTATATAGAAAAAGAGCCAATTTTGATCAAGGACAGTCTGTCACTAAAGGAAGTACCAACCTGGGGGGTAATTGTTGACATCCGACCGATAATTTAATTAAGACTGTTTATACTATGCACTTGGCTCGTGATAAAATTGAGGTCGAACATGTAAGGTTGGCTCATACTTATGACTGTCGTGGTTTGAGGGGACATAATGATTGTAAATTCCTTACACATTAACGAAATATTCAATTAATTAAAGACGTTCAGAAATAATTACGTTAGCACCCACCAATCCCACCAATCATATGTTATAACTTTGCTCTCTAATCAATTCATTAATTACCGGAGACCTCATTTCAGGTTGGCTTCATAATTGCCTGTTAGAGTTGACCTTAGTAACCAATAGGGATATGCCATGGGCGTACTTTCTTAGTTCGGTACTGTATGTTGACTAGACAACAACCAATCACGGATTCCCAACTCGGCAATGTTGATTGACAAGACATGAATGAGAATGATTCATGCACACTTTCTCTTATAAAAAGGGACCTAAGAACTTCATAAAGGGAGTCCTTTGAAAAAAAAAAACTTGTAGTTCATAAGCAATTATCAATAAAAATCCTTATTTTACATTAGAAGTTGGCTTGAATTTAATTCTTACAATTTTCAACGTCAACAATATTAAATAATGAAAATTTTAATAATAAGAATTACATGAAAAATCGTTAGGGACATAAGTTCTATAATGAGCAAAGATTAAGAATTTTAAGTAAAATAATTAAAATATATTGTAAGAAATAAAAATTGTTGTGTAAATATAATTATTCATTTCTCATTATAAATAGATGAACAGACAAAAATATCCTTATATGAAATTACATCCTATATTTAAATTTTTGCATACTATTTTCTAATTGTTTTTTTTTTATTATTATAAATTTTTTTTCTTTATAGGACTTTTTCTATGAGATTTGTAAGATTTATTATTTTCTTCCCAAAACTATGACATCAAATCAATAAAAAAACAAAAATTTCAGTACGTTAATAAAAATTGAAAAATTTAGAATATACTTCAATTAACTATTCTAATATTGTAAAAACAAATAAAAAAAATCTTAATTGCTATCTACTAATAAACAAAATTTGTTCAATAAATAAAAAAAAAAATCAATTAAACCTAATTTTTGTATTAGCCTCTGTATGACGAATTTATAAATCATTTATAAAGATGGATAATAATAGGCCTTACAAAATGTATGAATAAAAAAAGTGTGGATTATGAATGTATAGTTGAACCATTGTTTGAGCCCTATTATTTGGTTAATAATACATTTTGGGACAGTAGATTGATAGAAAATATATGGTTAAAAAATAAGAAAAATTCTAGATTTGCTTATAATATTATTTTATTGAAGAATGTGTGATTGAAAATGATATAAAAAAAAATATATTTTGAAAAAAATGGAGATCAAACAAAATAAATATTTGATTTTGATTGAACATATAAATCATTTATAAATCGGTTGAAAATGAAGGCTTGATTGTTATTTTTAGCTAAAAATGAACTTTCATTCATTCTAAGAACAAAAAATTTTCGATTGTGTTATATGTGCATTATCATTTATGAATTGGTCTACATACACATGATGTGATGAAATATGATTTTGTCAGAATTTTTTCAACCAAATAAAAAAGAAAAACTTCTCCACTCTCTTCTTGAAACACCATCTATCTGCAAAATTTTATGTAACTCTTTATGTACAAGTAAAATTATTCTTATTTTTTTTACTTTTCCTTTTTTACACAAATACGTGTGTGTATATTATTTAATAATATTTATAGATTCTTCTTTTCTTTGAAGCTTTCCTAGACGACTCATGGACGGATTTAGGACCGGATTACAGGCCGACTAATACGTAAAAAAAATAAAATTACAAATGATTTTTTTTTTTACATAAATTTTTTTTCTAACTAAAATAAATTTAGTTGGGGATGGGGATGGGGATGGGGAAGGAGAAGGGGAAGGGAGAGGGGGGAGGGCTACAGCCCCCCTCCATCCGTCCTTGTAGGGACGGATTCAGGATCGGATTACAACTCAGTCTAATACGTAAAAAAAAAAATTACATATGATTTTTTTTTTTTACATAATTTTTTTCTAACTAAAATAAATTTAGTTGGGGGAGGCTGAAATTCTAAATTATCTAGAGTACATAGAATAGAAAAATCCAGCATCGGCATCTCATGATCTTATAACTTCTTTTTGCTGGATAGAATTTCCTTCACAAATTTATCATAGCTACATATCTAAG
>OU503051.1:9557389-9583257 GCA_912172775.2 Fraxinus pennsylvanica
TTTTTTTTTTTATCACTTTCAATTTATAGCGCAATGTTTTCCAAAAATGAAGTTATGTTCCATTTCTGTTAATAGAAGTAATATAATTACAAAGAGATAATATGTAGAAGAAAATTAATCATTATTGGATATTTCTAAGGTTTTGATTGGTGTCATGTTAATTTTTGAATTTTTGTCGCTTTTTTGAGCGTTTGACATTTTTTGAATTTATGTAACTTTCTTAGAGTTTGTCACTTTTTTATCACTTTTTTGCATAGTTATAAAAATCGACCCGGCCCGACTGGTTGGACCGGAAACCGGCAGTCCGGATCCTTGATCGGCAGAGTAATTTTGTAGAAATGTACTTTAACTCGGTCAAAATCGCGTTTTGATCGAGTTAACCGGCGATTTACTCAGTTCGGTTGACCAGTTTGATCGAGTTTTATAATTCTCTTCCGAAATTTTTGGGAACAATGGAATTGAATCTTGGACCTTTAAGAAAAAATAATGAATTCTTCACCACTTGAACTAAAACACTTTAGTAATATTTGCATGCAATAACTTATATTTATCTAATGAATCATTTATAACTTTTATAAAAATATTATTTAAAAAAACTTTGGTCCAACATTTTACATTATTTTATAGACCTAAATAATTAGTGAAAAATAAATTAAAAATTTTAATTTTTCCCCTAAAAAAAATTTATACTTTATATTTTTTGTAGGTTTTTATCCAATGACCCGCGATTGACCCACCAACCCATTGACCCGTTGCATTGTCCAAATCTATGTCCGAGTTGAGTCTGACAATTATGGTTCTTCCAGGCAATTAGAGAAAGTGGCATCGAGCTTCACAAACAAAGCCAAAAATAAGTTTACAAATAAAAAAACACGTTGATCTCTTGCCGTACAAAATTCAAATTTATTGAATTGCAATAAAAGAATGTTTTCACTTTCTCTTGAGGGTACTAAATGCCAAAAGCAATCGAACATGTACATTTTCAATGGTCAATAAAACCATGAACTAACTTGCTACAAACTTGATAGGACTAGGACTAAACTTGCCATAGGTTGGGTACCTCCATTGCAATTTTCCCTAGAATATAAACAGAGAATAAGCAACCACAGCCTGCACACCTAATTGTAGAAAATTGAAAATTAACTACGTTCTCAGATTTTAATGATCATGAATCAAAGTGGGGGTGTTAATAGATGCATGTTCAAAGATGTTGACTATCAATGTTCAAACCGTGACTTCAATGCGAAGCAGACATATATGAAGACTACTGGCAGCACATACTTTAAAGAGATACAAGAGTGTTATCCAAAAAACGAGCAGCATTGATCTCAACAAAAAGGTGCAAGTTGAATGCCTTTTGAATTGCCTTCACCACTGATTTTATTCTGAATAAAACATTATACTGCAAGAATTCTTGTGCATAACAAACAACTGAAGAACTCTAATAAAAACAAAAAATAGAACCGAAATGTAAATGGCAACGACACAAAAAGACAAGCAGTGCTGTCTTTTACCTAGGATTCCTTTATATGAACCGTTGAAGGATGATACGCTATAAAATCAGGGGTCGAAGGTAAAATCAAGTATTTCCCATGAAAAGTGAAAAGATAACACACAGCTTCGTATAATTGAATTAAAAACATAAACCATAGTGCCCTGTATATGAAAATCTTAAATTAATTGCCAAACAAGCTTCCCCTAGATATTGTGAATGAGAAAATTAACTTGGAAACTCCAATAATAAAGAAGCTCACGTGCTGGCAGCTGCTAAAGTACTTTTATCCAGCCAACAACATAAGACCCCGACCAAACAGGACCACCGTCCAATGTTAATAAAGTTATGAGGACAGATCAAGTTGGAGGGACATTTGGATTAAAACCCCAATTTTGATATTCACATATAAACTACCATCCAACTTTAATCGTCCCTAAAACTTGACGTTTCAAGAACGAAGCAAGTTATTGCTTCGAAAAATCTAAGCACTCGCCAAGAAGAATTGATGGCTGGGATGCAGAAAATGGGATGGATTTGTTAGATATATAACACCATCTAAGCTCTAATTTACACCTGCTTTGTAGATTTAGAAAAATTACAGCACCATAAATGCAATGTAATAAACCAAAGTACTAGAAGTAGAAGGTACTGAACATGAACAATCAACAAGGTGATTGCCAACAGATCTTCCCACACCCAAGAGGATAAAATATTAAGCACAATCAATTTTAAAGGTAACAGTCCTCCAAGAGGTTCTCCTGTTCCTACTAAAGCACGTAATTTACACATTTCCAGCAACGACAACTTCACTTGCCTACATATATGTAGTGCAGAGACCATGTTGTAGACGATAAAAAGATCAAGAAGAAACAAGCATAGCGCTACTTTTTTCTGGGGAAATACATGACATCTTGCAATTCAAAATGACCTGTTTATGCGTCTTTTAATTTTGTCTCTATAATATTTTCACTCTGGCGGTATTTGGGTAAACTTATGCTATCCTATAATAAACTAAACTATATGAATTAGCTTTAGTTTGGGCCATAATATTTATGGAACTTTGATATCTGCAAGCTATATAATTGATTTGGCAGTCAATGTACATAGTTCCCAATCAAGAAATTGACTTCTTGGAATTGTAAGTGATTAAAGTCTATCAACTCATGTAATACTTGACTCAGAGAAGAAATTAGTAATAGAGATTTAAGAGAATTCATGTCTTTGGAATTTTGAAGTGCAATTCCAGCTCTCGGTCTGATGCTTCAGGATTATAGGATAAATGCCTGGTGTTTTTACTGTACGTTTCTCCTCATTATTTTTTTGTCCAGAAACTATCCATCAGCAACCATTACAATGATTAATTTTCCTTCTCCTGGTTCCCAAGGATGTCAATGCATGAGCTCATCAACCCATACAACTTTTCCCACTAAATTCTACTAGATTTATGAACCCAATATTCTTCACCGAGCTATGGATCAATCAGACAACTCAAACAAGAGGATCGGTTATTTGAAAAGCCAAGGAAATTTGCTTGTGGCACCAAGTCAAAAATTTGAAACAAGGTTACTTTGTCTGCAGAAAAGTATTTGATGTCAAACATGGAAAACCTGTGCAGCTTCGCAGAACAATTGATAGTACATGGATGGCGATATATAATTACACAGCAGAGAGATGTCAAATCAAAGGCTACAGCATCAAAGAAAGTAAAATAATGAGTTGAAGAAAAATTATACGTCAAGCAAGTTCGTGACACTGAGTAGTCACAAGTAGATGGGAGCAAAAGCCCTGAACGCACACTCCAAATTACTATCAAAGCTAAAACACAGGACTTGGGTGTGATTAAAAATGCTAGGTGAAGATTTCAACTTGTTTCCGACTGTGCATTAAAGACGCCTGCAAACAATGAAACTATGATGTTTATGGGAATTATTACATGTTGCACCGTATCAGGAACTTGGTCGATCTAAAGGTTTAAGAAACTGCTATTTTGAAGTGATCACTGAACAAGAAGACAAAGTCATCCAACGGTATATAGATTGTTACAAACAGAGAAACTCCAGAAAGCCATCTATTTTCTCTGGAGTAGAGGCTACTCTTCACTTTTATCTCCACGAAGACCAAAATTGAAGCAAAAGAAGATCTTTTGGATGTAAAAAAGATCATTGACTTGGAGTCTATAAGGATGTAGCTGTGGCCCAAGTTTCAGGGCTGTTTAAGCCAGGTAGCTTCATAGACACAACTTGAAACAGAACCATACTAGTATCTGCCTCAGACTCAGCCGTTGAGTTCTCTGGATACACCATGTCATCAGCTAAAGTTGGATAGAAAGTTACAAAATCAATAAAGAAATAGGAATTGAGAACGAAAAGGAAGTGAAGAGTCAAAGGACATACAATTGTCACGTTGGAAGTTCTTCGCCACTGCCATCTGGAATGTGTTCACAAGACCTGAATTGAGGTTTATTTGAATATTTACCAAATGACCTAAACAGATTGCACAACTTCCAGATTTTAATTTGTCCGGAGAAATCATGCATTCGTAAAGTAACTCGCCACACTTCATCTTCAAACAGTCATTGTCAAAGTATTCAAGCATTTCAAAGACAATAACTTTGGTATGATGATCAAGCTTAGTTAGTTAATGTTGCATTTACAATTGCAGAATCTTACTGAATTAGTCTTGGTTATGGACTAGGAAGCACCGATGCGGACACGCCGGCACACAACTTTTCAAAAATGTATGACATGATACATCCCAGATACACTGATTAATATAGTCCATGTTTGACACACATTCTTTAAAAATACATTCTTTCAAAACTCATTTTCAACCACACATTTTTTAATAAAATAATATTTTTCATCACATCAATAACTTTTCATTACCTTTTAACCACATATTTCTCATCATATCACTATTTAAAATACATTTTTTTCTCAATAATATCCATCAAATACACCCATAATAGTAAGTTTCTTTTCATTTTTTTATGTTCTAAAGTAAATGCATTTTTGTTAATTCGACGTATCGACAATGCATCGGCTATGTACCTTCAGCGTGTCGGTAATGTGTCTAACTGTATAAAAACAAAAAATATTTGGTCACACCATAGCATTTTCGACTTATGTTGACCACGTGCCGGTATCTGACACGATGTATCTCCCAACATGTCGACAATGTGTTAGCGCAGAGTCCAACGGTACAAAGTCAAAAAATAATTTGGACATGCCACCGGCGCTTCCAAAACATGTCGGACAACAACTCACCGACGTCACGAGGGTGCCAATGCATTTCATATCTCTTTAGTAATTCTAGATTATCTAAAATTAGTTTGAAAGTTGAAATATATAGTTCCCAATAGGAATAATAGGAGTAAAAAATCTAGCATAATTCTTTGATTAAAAGAAGAATTCAGTACAAAAATTTAGGAGCTTCGGAAACTTTTTAGATTGAGATGCCCTTTTCTTCTACTTGAAATGCCTAGCATTTCTCCTCTCTCTCCTTTGTTTTTTTAAATTTACTATTTCCAGGTGCTGTTGACTGGGATGCAAAACAGCCATTAATTTTTCTTCTCTTGGTATCTCAAGGATCTTCAAGCTTTACCTATTAATACCCATTATAAACCACTACAAATCCAGAAGACCCAAAGTTGGCCTACAACAGTCCTATATATGCATATATGTGAATCTATGTATACATGCATACCCTGTACAAATCTATATCCTGCGACTGGCAACACTAAGACAAAAATAACCATTAAATCTTACTTGTGCGATGGTTAGGGACAGGGGCAGAGCCAGGGGGTTTAAACTGCGTTGATACATAGCAAAAAAAATATTACAAAAAAAGAAAAAGAAATACCTAAAAAAACTAAACGGGCTTGGGACAGGGCTGGGCTTTAGGGGTCACTATCTTAATCAAACCGTAATAGTTCGATTCCCATCCACTATGGTGAGGCGAGGCAAGCCTTAGTTCAGTGATATGCCATCAAATAACACTAGTCTCTAGCCCATGAAAGAACAATCACATTGGTAGTTGCCTACTTCCTCCAGCCTTTTATGAACTGAAAGAACACTTACAAAAGTAGTAGATATTGGTTCTAAACGAAAGTAGGAAACAACTTACCATGATTAAGTTTCCTCCAGGACAATTTCACCTGGGATCTCATACCAATAAAATAGAAAGGGTTAAAGTAAACTCACTCTGCTACCGAAAAATGTCCTTTTCCTATTCATAATTTCAAACTTTAAACATTTCGCAAAGAGACATAATCTTAGGTCCTTAGCCTAGTATATCTCAGAAGAAACTGAAATTCAACTAGTCAAATGCATGATTATAAAGAATCTCAAATAAAACATCATTTCTTTTTTTCTTTTTTTTTTTTCCTTCTCTCTTTTCTGAAAGTAGCATTATATCTGTTATCCTAATGAAACTATGAACCAACTAATTCCACTATCCAGGAATTATAAGAAATTTACGGAAACCTAAAGCAAATTAAGTAAAATTCACCTCATTTCGTCTGCAGGCAACATTCAATCAATGTAGTTAAAAGGTAGTTCCGTAGTTCAAAAATCAATCATCAACCCTTAAGATAGGCAACACAAGATAAACAAGAGAACTACATGAGCATCATAGTTATCAATCTCCACCAATGGCGGAACAAGCACAAAAGTTCAGCTTGGGCGGACGTTGACTATTAATCGTCGACAATCAGCGATCATAAGAGCGAGGTCGTTTATTAATATTTAATTAAATAATATAAAAAATTATTCAATATATATGTAAACGCAATAAAACATAAAAAATATATATATATGAAAACGTAGTTCAATACAACCAAAAGTATTAATGAAATACGCACTTGTAGACCACCAAATTGTCATTCAACCAATCATCTCCAATTTTGTTGCGCAAGTCACTCTTGATTAGATTCATAACGAGAATACGCTTTCAACACTTGCAGTTGACACATGCAATATCAAAACCAAGGTGATTAACCTATAAACCAATATAAAATAACAAGAACTTCTTGTTTCAACCAACTTCTGAGCTACACAAGAAATGCTATTGAGGTTAAAGAAAGCTTTATCCATTCTCATAAACATAAGAAACTTGTCTTAAGGTCCAACTAAAATAAATTATACTTTTAGCCCAACTCAGGCAGAAGGCCTAATCACAAAAAAAAAAAAATTCAGCCCAACCCAGGCAAAAGGCCCAATTACAAAACAAAAAAAGGAAGAGGAACAAGCGAGCGGCGAAGCCAAACCCTCACCTCTCCGGCTCTCTCGCGCCGGTCTCCTTCTACCACAATGGCATGGCACTATTCCGGCGGAGCCCAGCACGCGCGCCTGCGCCCCTCGCCGGGTGCTGGGTCCGCCGTCTCCACCATCACCAATTCGCAAATGTGTTAAAGATGAAACACCACATTAATTCATGCGAATAATCATGATAATTAACTCAGTGAGATACGGTCAGCTGAACTCAGATTTTATAATCACAAGCAAAACTGACCGAAGGAAAAACACAATCACAACCAATGTAATTAAATACCACATAAGCCATGCCAATAATCATGATAACTGACTCAGCAAGTTCGAACAACTAAAACCAAGTTTTATTCAGACTCAGCAAATTGACCTAAGGAAAACCACCATTAATATCACGCACGCACGCACGCACGCACAAGGACACACACCTAGATCTTACTTAAATTAAAAGGTCGTCGAAAGTTACAGATATGAAATCGGTCATTTCAAGATTCAACATCCTCCAATGCTTTGTTGCTATAATTTTCAATGGTGATACTCTTCCCATCGCCAGAGGAGATTACCGGCTGCAGTCTGATGACGCTGGAAAAATTCGTAGACATATTCGAGTAAAGACCGAGTACTTTCGAAATATTCCCATTAATTTCCTTAATCAAATCAACATTTTTCGCCAAATTATCAGGAATCTTCGACTGGTGATTCTCGTTCACCTGTTGAATCAACACACGGTTTTGATTTAACAAAGTTTGTACCTCGTTGAAGCCCTTGCTCAAAATCCCCCATGCTTCCACGTCGCAGCTCGCTTCTTCTTCACCGTCCTCGTTATCATCTCCGCCGCCGTTGTAGCGGTGGTTCTGGCGATTGGCGGTGGCTTTAATTTGGAAATTGTCGTCCATGATCGAGGAAGAATCGTGTTTGTCATTTCATACGTTTATTTTTGCATTTTTTACATTTTTTTATAGTATTTTTTTTTTTTCATTTTTCTAATTAATTTATTGCGTTAAAGAAAAGGAGAAACGACAATCAAGGCGGTTGTGTGAACAAAATAACAACCGACTCCACAATGACTGCGGATTTTCCGATTAATATATTAAAACTTAAAAGTTACTTTTTATTTTAATATAAAATTTATAAAAAAAATCGATTTTAAAATTATTCTTGTCACTTTTCAACACCCCATGTCCCATATCACGTTCTGAATCCACTAAAAATGATTGAATGCAGTAGATAAAATATTACATTTTGGTTACTTTTGCATATTTTCGACCCTAAACATACACTATCACAAAATCTAATCTAAATTAATGATGATAAATTTTAATGGTGGTACACATCTTATGAATATGCAATGTGCAAAAAATAGTCTGAAAGAGAATAATAAGAAAAAAATGGAAAGTCAAACATTGAACTGGCCAGATGACCAATTTTCATCCCCATTTTTTAATATTACTAGTTGTTGACACGTGCATTGTACGAATTTTGTATTTGTTGTATTAGTGTAGAAATTTAAAAAAAAAAAATACTTTAAGATTTATTAGATTATTCAAGAGTTTTGGGAGCATATTATTGACTCGCTAATGTTCCATCTAACAAGGTGATTATTTCAAAATCTGATATTACTGCATCAAGAAACTCACCAAAAATAAAATTGAAAACATCACGTGTATGTAGAACATGGCAGTACTTGATAATAAAAACGTTTGACATACATAAAGATTGCAGGGTTACAAGAGTAAAAAATAATTGATTCATTAAATAATAAAGCATGCATCGAAAAATGAAAATGCATATTAAAGAAGTTGTAAAAGGATATCATGCAGCATCTATAAAATAAAACCAATGAACTGGGATAGAACTGAAATGTGTATGCTAAGACAGAATTGATAATTCTTGCATTGTCATTTCTGTTTCTTCTCTTGATTGTTTATAAATGTCGGAATCTGAGTATACAATAAATATTAGAATATTGCATTAAATCAACAAAAGCACCTACCTAACCCCTCAAAAAAATGTAAAACATATCCAGTGAATATGTGTTGTATTCTCTCATGTTCGGAGTCTCGAAATAGTTGGATTACCCATATCGGACACGACATGAATATGGGTATGGGATATGTGTCGAATCCTCCAAGTTTCAATCGAACATTTCGTCGTTTTTACTTCTTCTTTTTTCTTTTTTCTTTTTTTTTTCTTTTCTTCCCCTTTTTTTCTTTCCCCTTTTTGCTATCTGTAAACCTAGAGTCGTTGTCGAGAAGGTGGAGAAAGGTGGGGACGTTAGGTTTTCCCATCTTTTTCTTCTTCTTTCTTTTTTCTTCCCATTTTTTTTCTCTTTTTCCTTCTTTTTCTCTCTGCATCGATTAGAGTTTTATTTGTATAAAATGAAAATGGATTACATATAGTGTTACTTAATACTCCACTAAATCCAAATTGCAATCAAATCCCTCATTTTTTTTATATAACAATTAGTAATCTCATAATCTAAACTAAACCCCATAACTCTATTTTATTCATCTTAACCCCATATTCAATGCGCATTTCATTATTTGTGAATAATTGATTTTGGCCTATTCAAAATGATATTTTGAATTAGTAAAAAAATTGAAATTTAAAAGACGTGAAATTTGGAGTCTTTTTAGTCATATTCCCGTATCTTATATTTTAGAAAATAAAATATCCGACACTTAAATACGTACCAGTACTCGAGTCCGAGTATCATAAATTGTATTTTCTAGATTGCATATATAGGTTGCTGTAAAGGGGTTTTGCTTCATGTGTGTCATATGCCTCTTATTATGGTTTTTGTTGTGATAAGACAACTTGGACCAGTCCAGCCTTCTAATAGAATACACTAATCTTCTATGTGGAAGTATTACTTCAAAATTTATATTTCCTGTAATGGTCTTATGTAATGGGAATGGGAGTAGTACTCCCATATTTAAATTTTCTGCAAAATTCTCTGATGTTAGATGTTATGATGAGAATTATAGGAGAAGGGGAAAGGGAAGAGAGGAGAGAGGAGGAGAAATGATGGAGAAATAGAAGAAGAAGAGGGTGAGAGGAAGAGAGAAATTGGAGAATAAATATATCATTTTTTATTCATTCAAAGTCCCCTCTATACAGCGCAAAAAGAGCCGTTTATAGGGTTTGAAATATTCTATCTTGAGAAGGAAAATACTAAATTAAACCTAATTATAACATTCCTAAAATACGAATTACAATTGAAAACTAAGCATAATAACATTCCTTCTAATATTGCATCATTATTTCTCATCCTTCGTACTTCGGGAGGTAAGATTGGACTATCCCCTCCTTGTATTAATTTTTTACAACCAAAATTCTGAACCTTGTAAAATGAGCAATCCAGAGGAACAAATCGTCCAGCTCAACACAGTTCCAAACTTACCCATAAAACCACGTTCACTTTCATGAAGAGCTTTAGGAAGGAGAGTTCCTCAACACAACCGACAAGTTAAGATTATGGACTAATTCTCATCATATAATTCTTTAACAGGATTCGGTTAATTTTGTTTACTTTTACATGTAAAATCTTAAATATGCAGTTTCTTTTATTCATACTATTTAGTATGAAGCCTAGAAAGAATAGACATCTTCCAGAGGTTTCAGATTTGACAATGAATCCAAATTCTTCTTTGACATGGATGGTCATAAACCCGGCATAGTAATGCAATTAAGTTAGAAATCCATATAGTCAGGGATATGCTTACAGAGTGAGATAGTGCATTGGCACCTTAAATGGGCTTCCAACATAACTTCAGGTGAGCTTATGATGCTAACTGTGTACTCAATATCACCATGGATGTAGACTATAAATAACAATAAAAAGCTAAATAAACAATTAATATGAAGGTGTCATCAACTCACACGGTAAAAATACAATAACAAACCTTCATACGTCTTCAATACACATAGTTATATTGAAACCCTAAAGCAATTAACAACATATCAATCAACAAATCAAGGAACCATGATGACTTTAATCCAGTAGAAACCTCCAGGATGACTTTAATCCAGTAGAAACCTGAGAGTCACCTATCTTTAAACACAATTTTGTGAGTAGACATAGAAGCACTGCACCTAATATATAATTAAACAAAAACAACTAAAAGTAAACAATTGCAATTGTTAAGTTGCCACTTATATATCTATCTTCTTAAAAAGATGCTCCAATAGTTTTCCCATGTTAGATTCTGAAAGCTAGTTCACTGAAAAGTACGCCATCACTATCAGTTAATCTCATCACATTTCAATAAAAATGATCTAAAGGTTAAAAAGGTTATCTGGTCACAATCCTCCATTGTGGTAGCTCTATCTAGTATTTTTTGGATCACATCCCATTACAATCCACCATTCATGCCATGCATGTCGAATGATGTAAAAATAGAATCAAAATCCTACATGAAGGAAATGAATGAATAATATATGAAGGCCACAAAATGAAGAAAACCATACACACACAGAGGGCCAGAAAGAAATGAAAATAAGGCTAAACAAACATGATCATGCCTCTTCTGAATCAATTAGCATCCAATTGCCATCAGGTGATTCAACAAAGATTCTGCCAAAACCAGGGTCTTAGCTAGAAGAAAAGACAACAAAACGCATTTGGTTTCACATTCTTCAAAACTATTTCTCAAAACAAAAATCTGAAAAACATGTTTGCTTTGAAATTTTTAGAAATTGTTTTATGACACGTTATTTAATCAATTTGATTATTCAATAAAATAGAACAATTTTATACTAATATATTATCAAGTAATATATATATTTTTTAAGTTGATGAATCTTACAATTTTTTTTTACAAGAATATAATAAAACACATGCGAATATATTACACCGACGAGCTCAAAAATTCATCTTAGCATTACTACATACACTTGCAAATATATTACGTTGACAAACAAAATATTTCAACTTGGCATTTCTACAAGCACCTTAAATTCACTCAAAAAGTCTAAAATAACCCAAAAAAGTGCCCACTGAAAAGAAACCATTGATTCAACTTCAACTCCTTATCCACATAAAAACGATGAACATCCACAGAAGAAAAAATGTACAACAAATTTGTAAAATTGGCATTTCTTTTCCAAGTTCCTCATTTGTACGATTTGCACAATAAACAGACAATCACTGACCTTGATTGCGTATGAACCAGAGGATCTAACCAAGAAAAGTAATTGCAATCATACCAATTCACACCTCCATGGAATCATCGACTGGGATTTGCCCTCGTTCCATGAAATTTTGAGGATGCCCACAGTATCACCTTGTTACTTCATTATGTACAAAGGTGAAGTTTACATCCATTTTTGTTCAAATCATACAGACCCAAATATGGTTTTGGATGGAATCTCTAGGATTCGGGCTTCGATATACTTTGAGGATCTTGGGATAAATGCACTCCCAGTGTGAAAATGCCTACGAAAAATAGTGTGATTTCATCTAACTCTTCGTTCAAATCACGGGGATAAAAATTGATTTATGATGAATATTATAAGTTATTTGGGTGGTTTGATTTGGTATTGGAAGAAGGAATTTGGAATTTACTTCCCACCTCAAAACAGAAAATTATGTTTTGAATTTAGGGTACGCTTGATTAGTAAAATGGGTAAAAAAAAAATGTTTTATTGGGAATTAAATTGTCTGGAAAATATTTTACCAAGTATTGTAATTAATTGTGTTTGATTTGTATGGTATTCGTTTGACTTCATTTTCATGAAACTTCTCCTTTAAAGTGATAATTTTTTTTTACCATTGTATCTAGAATGTCTTCTAATTGCCAAAAAAAAAAAAAATGAAAAAAAAAAGCTGCAAAACATTGTATCGCACAAATCAAAGGAAAATCTATTCCTTAAAAAGCCAGAAAAGTGGCTCGTAAGGAGGGCAGCTTGAAAAGGTTTTCCAGACAACTTTAGCCATCAAACAAGCAAAAAAGTGGTACAGGAAATTTTTTTCCATTTTCCATGAAAATTCCCTTGTATCAAACAGCCCTTAATCTTATTTTCAATAATGCATTTTCAAAGAGTATAAAACCAAACAAGTTTTGTGAGTGTTTTACAAAATTAAAAACTAAAAACACCAAACCAAACGCCCCCTTATTGTCCCCTTTAATATATTTATCAAATTTGGCAAACATGGCAAGTTGAAAAGACACAGTTAAAAGCCAAAAAAACCATCAACTTAATTGAACAAGACCTGATCTTATCCCAAGCAAAGCTACTAAAAAATGGTTAATCCATGATCCATAAGCAATTTTGTAGTTACATAAGAAATACAGAAAAATTAATTCAAAAGCAAACAAGGATGAGTGAATGTACAAAAGTCACCAGATAGGAAGCCTTCAATTGCGTAAACAAGTTTCAAACCTCCTTCACTAATTGCAACTTGTGCTTTCACCGGTCCTTACAAAACATGAAAGATCAAAGATATGCCAAACCCCACAATATCACGTTCTCTAGGACAGTCTGACACAACCTAATGGAACGAATGCTGGGCATTCACTAAGCTTAACACAATTTCATTCCGTAAATAAAAAAATAAAATTGAAGTTTTAACATGTTGACATCATCACACAATAACATAAGAAACATGAGTTTTGGATCGAAGAAAATCGGTGTGCATGTTTGAAAACTAAGTAATAAATCTAGTACAGAACCAGGAAATGGAAAGTGAGCCATCATTAATTGGAACTTATTTTCTAAAGTTTTTATTCCCATCCTAAAGTGACATCAGTTTGCATGCTAAAGTTTTTATTCTCACGCTAACTATACAAACTAATCAGTTTACAAACAATACTAAATGTCAGTCAAAACCATACATCTAGATAGAAAAAAGTAAATGTCGATCCCTTTCTACATCAAAAGTTTAATATATTGAATAATTTTTAATATTATGGAATTAAATATTAATAAATGACTTCACTCTTACGAGTAGATGTTGACCGGTCAACGTCCGCTCGGGCTAGAATAGTTTGCTGGGTCCGTCCCTGCGCGTGAGGAGGGTAGCTTGAAAAGGTTTTCCTGGCAAAACTTTAGCCATCAAACAAGGGAAAAAGTGGTAGAAGGAAAAACTTTTTCATTTTCCATGAAAATTCCCTTGTATCAAACAGGCCCTTAATCTATTTTTAATAATGCATTTTCAAGAGTATCAAACCAAACAAGTTTTGTGAGTGTTTTACAAAATTAAAAACAAAAAACGGCAAACCAAACGCCCCCTTAATGTCCCCTTTAATATATTTATCAAATTTGGCTAACATGGCAAGTTGAAAAGACACAGTTAAAAGCCAAAAAAAACCATCAACTTAATTGAACAAGACCTGATCTTATCCCAAGCAAAGCTACTAATAAATGGTTAATCCATGATCCATAAGCAATTTTGTAGTTACATAAGAAATACCGAAAAATTAATTCAAAAGCAAACAAGGATGAGCGAACGTACAAAAGTCACCAGATAGGAAGCCTTCAATTGCTCAAACAAGTTTAAAACCTCCTTCACTAATTGCAACTTGTGCTTTCACCGGTCCTTACAAAACATGAAAGATCAAAGATATGCCAAACCCAACAATATCACGTTCTCTAGGACAGTCTGACACAACCTAATGGAACGAATGCTGGGCATTCACTAAGCTTAACACAATTTCATTCCGTAAATTAAAAAAAAAAAAAATTGAAGTTTTAACATGATGACATCATCACACAATAACATAAGAAACGTGAGTTTTGGATCGAAGAAAATCGGTGTGCATGTTTGAAAACTAAGTAATAAATCTAGTACAGAACCAGGAAATGGAAAGTGAGCCATCATTAATTGGAACTTATTTGCTAAAGTTCTTGATCCCATCCTAAAGTGACATCAGTTTGCATGCTGAAGTTTTTATTCTCACGCTAACTATACAAACTAATCAGTTTACAAACAATACTAAATGTCAGTCAAAACCATACATCTAGATAGAAAAAAGTAAATGTCAATCCCTTTCTACATCAAAAGTTTAAGGAGCTAATCCCTCTTTTCTGTGTTTCCAAAGTGCTAATTGAACGAAAATTGTCAAACCCACGAATTGTTAACCGTTACAGCAATATTGAAAATTACAAGAAGCTCATATGAGAATTTATATGTGAATCTAAATTATAAGTCAGATCAAGAAATTAATGTACACTTGTATGAAAATTCAAACACGTACCGTGTCCTCGCTGCGGGGAGATTTTTTTTTTTTTTTTCAAACAATGCTAACAATTAAGATGTCTGAAACCAATTTCCAAGATAAAATCAAATTCTTCAAAATACAAAGACAAATCAAATTATTCAAACTCAACATACTGAGAAAAAAATGGAAATGATATAAGACGTATGAAATTATAAAATTGAACGACTGGAGCAATGAAAACTGATTAACAGCAGCATTTCATTGGTCATTATTGCATCTACCCAAAAACTGTCTTTATTTATATAGTAGTGAAAATTGGAGGACTGGAGGAGTGAAAACTGAAAAAAATGAACAGTAACATCTCATTGGTTACTATTGAATCTACAATAACTGCAAAGTGCCCTTTTTAATATAGTAGGAAACAATAACCGGACCACATTCTGGGGCGGTCCAGTTTTCTCAACACTCTGTTTACAACATATGATAAACTGCAGTTTGTCTAGCTCAAATTTGTCTGATATTGTACACAACATATGGACCTGCATTCACTTGATTATCTATACAGTCTCCGCTACAACCTTCAGCTAATTAATGAACAAGCTCAAGTGACTTTTCCAGCAAGACTAATCAAGAACTATATAAATTATCAGTGCCAATTTCCCCGCGTTCGAAAAATTAACAATCCTTCCTAAAGATGAACAGTGATTACTCGCTATCACTATCACAATCTAGGAAATTAAAATTCGACCTTCCGTCGAGCCTTATGATAAGTGTTCCACTATTCTCTTCACACCATGTAATACCTTCTTTCTGTAGGAGACCAATGACCTACAATGCAACAACCCTGAGCTCAAGTACTAACAAAAAATTAGTCATGAAACTTGAGGTAATAATCCCGAAACTTTTTAGTGCATGTTTGGTAGGAAGGATTGCATAGCATTGGACAAAATTATTTAAAATGATTTGAATCAGATTTTTGGATCAATCTATATTGATTTTCTGTTAATCATTATATTGTCCATTCATATCTAATATTTCTTACCAAACATGCACTTAAGGTGAAGAAAAGTCGTTAAATGTGGTACCCAGATTGCTTAGAAAACTTTTAGTTAGTTTCACAGACTCTGAATAGGGAAAAGCTTCTAAGAGAAGCAAGTTATGACTTACTTTCTAAAAAGGTCAATTTTGTTAATTAAAAAAAAACCATGTTTGGCAAAATAAGAAGCTCGAAAGTAACTTTTACTTCTTTCCAAGCTTTAGCCAAACATGCTCTAAACTGTGATAGCAGAAATACATAGGTTTTGAACCATACCGAATTTTTGAGCTTTGATCTGCCAACACCATGTCTTCCACATCCCGTGATAACCCTGAATAACTGCACAGCTACAGAAGAAAAATGTAAATTCAGAAATTAAGACATGCTTGAATACTTCCAACATATAATTTTTTTCAAATATGGTAATTTTTCCACGTTACAGGTTGCACCGATTCTTACAACGCACACATGCTCCGAATAATAGGTGGAGTTTCAAAAGCCTCATTGCTTGTTTAATATGTTGTCCATGCAGATCAATTGTTATCATGTTCTCTATGTTCTTGTTTCTGCAATACAAGGGATAGGTCAGGTAACAATAAACAATAAACAAATTCATTATGCTTAATACTATGGCCCACCTAGCAGTAAATATATCCTGGCTAGCCTTTTCATCTGCTTCTTGAGCCCTTTTATTGTGCAACCTCCCCTGGAAACATTAAGAGATAAAGTTGGTCATGTCACCGTTCTTCATAAGTCTTTCAACTACATCAATAATCCTAAGAAATCAATTATATTATGTTGAACCACGTAATGTAAAAGCTTAAGCTGTTAGATAAACAATATTTAAATTTAAATATTATCTTCAACACATACACCCCTACGTGTAGACGGTATTCAATTTCTTCCATTAAAGCCTGACATATACACAATTTTATCAAATGGGTGTAATGAGACTTGAATCTAACATGTATATTATTAAATATAGTCTTCAACACACACTACTCAAGCGTGCACAATTTCATCAAATGGGTGTAGTGAGACTGAACCCAGGAGCTTTGTCTACTTGATACCATGTAGAACCACTAAATCTAGTAAGCTTAAGCGGTTATATAATGCAACATGTGTATCAGTAAAATATTATCTTCAATATATATCTACTGCATATCCAGTCAAAAACTGAACATTGCACCCAAAAGCTTGCAAAAAGTTACATGACCGAACCATGAATTCAAATCATCAAACTACATTAAAACCAAAAACAATCGTTAGAAGAATCTAGTCATCCAAACAAGATTCTGTAGCACGTTTGGCTGTGCTTTAAGTTAATCATTGCCAGACATGATTTGTTTACTTTTTTTAATAACAAAAATCCTGTTACGAACCAGGATTGCATTTGCAAACGAACAAACAAACAAATAGCATGTTTGAGCCCCATTATAATCTAAGAATGCATTTTGGAATAGTAGATGATGGGGATGTGGGGTTAAAAAATAAGAAAAAGTTTTGGGTTTTGCGTGTAATATTATTTTATTGAAAAACGTGTGGTTGTAAAAAAGAGAAACAAAAATACATTTTGTAAATAATGGAGGATCAAATAAGGGCAAAGATGGAAACCGAACAGGGACACTACTCAACAAGTAATAGATTACAGCAAAACCTTCTAGATATATACCTGTTCAGAGAGATAAGATGCATATTCCCTCTCCCCATTTGCAAATGCTGTTGCAGCCTGCAGAAATATGTGCCTTCTCAGACTTACAAGCCCAAAAACCATAAAACCAATAGTACGTACCAGTACAAATTCTTAAAACAGCAGAGACGACACAAGCATACACTACCTTCTGATAATAAGAATTCATGGACTCCCAGTGCTGCTTCGCAGTTACTCTGAACGCCTTATATTCATCTCCTTTAGCTAAATTTTAAGAGAAGTTAAACGTAGTGAAGAGATTAATATGATCTAATACATTAACGAAGCCAAAATATTGAGAGTGATTCCAATTTAAGAGAGAATAAAATGTCAAGCACTAATTTTCAATTGACCAGGGAAAAGAAAATTGAAGCAGCAGCAACAGTTGCATAATTCGTAACACAAACAAAACCAGCTTCATCCATTGAACTTTCACCCAAAAAGATGGCAAACATTTCATCGTAATGTAGCATTTTCATGATAACACAATTATAGAAAATCCTCATGCAACAAAAGATTTCAGATATGAACTTATGCTGAGTTATTGACAATTTGACATATATCTTTAAGACAACATAAACTGAAGAGATAGATGCAGCAGACACAATGAGCAAAGAACTAACTGATAATTGAATCAGCATAATCAAAATCATTTTATCGGAAAAACGCATCAGTAAAATTGAAATATGCATAAGAAAATTACAATACCATGGAGACTCTGCTCTTGTTCACCACCACCAGGTTCCAACCTTTGTCCCAGGGATTCCATTTTCTTTACCACATTCCTCCAGTTCATGGTGTTAGGTTCATGTTCAGCATTCTTGGGAGTGGGCATATTAAACAAGGATTTTAACACTTCCAGCGGAAGTTCTGACTCTGAGTTTCCAGTCTCCTTCAAACAGTGAGATTCACTGGCTGTAGAAACTTCAGAAAGATTCCTGAAAACACAGAAGATGATCAATCAATCTAATGTTTCCAGGTTTATTTCCATCTTACACTATTCTTTGTGAAAATATATGTTCCACTTGCATATTGAAAGTTGAGACTTGTCCATAGAAGCGTAAGAGTTCTTGAGGTAAAAACTTTCACTTCACCTCAAGATCAGACCTCCAAGAAAAGCTAAATACTAACTTAAGCCCCTGTTTGATCCACATTCAACAAAAATTCATTCTTTCAAAACTCATTTTCAACCACACATTCTTCAATAAAATAATATTTTCCATCACATCCAAAACTTTTCCTTATTTTTTAACCACATATTTTCCATCACATCACTATTTAAAATACATTCTTCCCTTAATAATGTGCATCAAACACCCCCTAATACCAAATCATGATGTTTGGTTCATATTATTTTCCATCACATCCAAAACTTTACCTTATTTTTTAACCACACATTCTCCATCAATCTACTATTCCAAAATACATTCTTCCAAAACAATATGGCTCAAACACATCCTAAGTATCCTTTCACATGATTATTGGGCTCTCTATCTTCTAGACAACATATATATTATAGCATAGTACTCTTAATTTCCTTCCACGGCATTTCCCCTGAAGAGGATGGAAAAATGTATTTGACAGAATATTTCTTATTTCCGAGTTTATGGGCCTTCATGTTAGAAACCAGAATGGAATTTGTCATCTCGCAAGCAAAAAGAGATACTTCAAGAATGAAAAGGGTAAAAAACTTCACGTATATTCTCCTCAGGTAACAAACAAAACCTTAACATTCTAATGCAATATGCAATAAGTTTTCAGAAATTGTTTAGCTTAAGATTGAGCTGTAATATTGAATATACACTATCGCTCTGAGAATAAAATTCTAAAAGTTGATAAGTTTTAACAGATCATTACATTTTTGGTAACCAGCTAGCCACATCCTAGAACAAATTATTTCTGTATAAAAGACAAGATTGGGAGCAACTAATTGGCTTTCTCCCACACTTTGTGGGATTATAAGAAAGCCCACAAGTTACTCTCAAACATGCTCATAGTTCCATAATTATAAGAGTCAGGAGAGGAACCCACTGATATATTACAAGAATGTTTGTTCAGGAATGACTCAACATTAAGGGCTTGCATGGGAATTATTTTTTTACCAATTTTGATCGGTTTTAGGTGGCACAGTTTATGCGAGGGTTGAAAGAACCGGTGCTTGCTAGATTTTTTTGGCACCAATTTTAAATAGCTTAAAAATCATCCAACCAACATATTTTGTTCCAAACTAAAATATTACTTGTAAAATAAAATATATATTAACTAAAAAATTATATTATAATTAAAAAATTACTTATAAGATAAAATATTACTTATAGGATAAAAAAATCACCTTTGAGTAAATATTTGTTTATAAAGTAAAAATACAACTAATAAGACAAAAATTCATTTATAAAATTAATTAAAAAAATATTACTTATAACTAAAAAATTCACTTATGCGTAAAAATTATTTAAAAGTACAAAATTCACTTCTAATTGTAAAGTTTACTTACAAATAAAAAAGATTAACTTAAAATTTTAGGTAAATATTAACTTATATGTAAAAAAAATTACCTATAAGTAAAAAAAATCATACAAGAAACTATAAATTGAAAATTTAACTAAGGATAATATATTTAATTTTATTCTTTTAAAAAACTTTTAGAATCGACGGATAATAAACTTCCAAGCATGGGTTGGACTGTTTTAAAAACCGCTCAAAATCGATCCGTTCATAAACGCTTAAAAACAGTACTTTAAAAAAGGTCATAACCGGTACTCCAAAACTCCCAAGCAGGCCTTACACGTCCAAGGATATTCAAGATTGTAGAGCGCACCAGCGAATCTTAGAAAGTAAAACCTTGATCGAATTTCAGAAGATCCAGAATAAACTAGCTTCCAGTTAAAAAGAAAAAACGAGAAAAAAATATTCGCATCATTATCTTGTACAAGCCAACTGAACTAATTCTTCTAGAAAATATTTCACTATAATTTAAGCACTAACTTTCAACAGACAACCCAATCCATCCTTGTAAGAATTAAACATTTAACAGCCAAGATAATATCCTAGATTTGTCTTCAAATGAAAGGAGAAGAACATATAGTTGGTTGCAGGTACATGGACTATGATTCACATCAAATTAGAGAAAGAAAATCTATAAAGGATTTCCACAACAGTGTACTCGGCTGAAGTCCTCCGTTGTTTATGAAAGTCTATATAGGAATTTCACAAGAGCATTTCCACTTAAATTCCTTTGCTGTGTTAATTAATGGGACAACTTTAGCTGGTAATGTGAAATGTGATTTCAAAGTAGGTAGTAATCAAAAGAATGACAAGATTATTAGTGAACTATAGGTATGGTTCATGTTTTACAAGGTTTAAGTGCCAAAAATATTTATGAAATGAATGTACAGTTCCGTCTTTATAGAGTGCAGAAAGAACAATGTTCACAACTTATTTAGTTGTTCTCATATTCATTTTCTGAGTATGTTACTCAATGCTTTTGACTAGAAATGTAAAGATCCCTTCGACCATTTCTCTGTTACAACAAATAGACATATTTCAGAACTACTTTTTATCCAGATCCTCTTAGTGCAGCAAAATGAAACTCCAATGGCAAATGGAACATAGGTCATTGCATCCTGACAAATACGTGCCTATCTGAATGACCAATAATTAAACTGAATTACCTGAAAAGATTCACAGTGGGAGACACATTATCTTGAACTTCAATTTCAGATGGATGAGAAGTTGAGTTCAATATCTCATCAGAAAGCTGCAGGGACATTAAAATAAAATAAGATAATTTTACTCATGGAAATTAGTTTAGACACCCATAATTAACGCTTGTCATATAAATGAATATTAATCCATATATCCAACAAACCAGAACAAAGAACAAAAATGGGCTTCGATATGCTATTGCATTATGACATGAACACCGAGATCACAGGTTCACCTCTCATAGTTTGGTTTACCGACCACACCAACTAATCATTTCAAGAAGAACTATAAAGCAAGTACAAAGTACCAGAAAAAACGTCATCAATGCAGGTAATAAGCAAAAAATGATTCATTAACAGCCTATAAAGGCACAATACTCAGTATTGTAGGTAGTCTTTGTGGGATGGGGCAGAAGGGGAAAGAGGAGAAAACTATAGGAAACAACAACAAAAACCACCAAAATGGTTTAACCCAAAAAAAAAAGACAGAAATGGATGAGAATAAACTGCAACATACACTGCCATTTGATTCCAGAAGAAACTGAGCATCTTCTCCATCAGTAGAATCATAACAACATTTGGATTGTTTACTCGAGGAACCAGATAATTCAAGTAGTACATCTAAAGCCTGTAAAAGGTAGAGAAAGTGTGAAACATTAATATGGAATAAAATTTCCAAAAACAAATAATTCTATGTTGCCCAACGGGTTTAGAAGAATAATTTAATACTTGTTTAAGCCCCATTTTTTTCAAAAAATAGATTTTGTAATAGTGTTATGATGAAGAATGTGTGAATAAAAAATAAGGAAAAGTTTTGGATTTACATGTAATATTATTTTATTGAAGAATATGTGGTTGAAATAGGGTCAAATCACTATTCAAGAATATATTTTGATGGAACAAAAGGGGCTCAAAAACAAGGGCTTAGTAGTAGCTCCGTACCTCAAGCATTATACTGTAACAAAAACATAATGGAACAAAAGAAGATTGCTAAGCATTTTTTAATTTTAGAAAGAAAAAAAAAGAGTTAGCTGCCACCAATATTTTCGGATAACTCAGTCAAAAACCCATCAAAAACATTTGAGCTCCCTCAGTGAGGAGTGTGGAAACTATTTATCTTGACATCATTTTACGCACGGTTACTCTGATTCCATTTCAGACTTAAGAGAAAGGTCTATATTCGGGGCAAGGTCAGCGAAATTGAAAATTAGACTAACCATTGACATCAAGATTATAGACAGCAATAAAGACATCACCTATGACTAACCGTGGGTAAAATCGTCAACTCGAATAATAATAATAATAATAAGATATCACCTATGACTAACCGTGGGTAAAATCGTCAACTCGAATAATAATAATAATAATAATAATAATAATAATAATAATAATAATAATAATAATAATAATAATAATGTTTCTCGAGATTTTGTTAAAGTTTAAATTGAGAAAGGATTAAACTTCTGGTTGCTGGCTTAGTTTTAGAGATTGGTAGTCATCAATAGGAGAAAAGAGGAAGACAACATAGTGGCAGGACATTGTGATTGATATAGCTGTGAGGATATTTAGCATTTGTAGCAGAGGTGTATACTTTTTGAAAGACGAATCATTTCTACAAGTAGTATTCTGGGAGAAAAGAGATAAAATTTGACCCATACTAGGATGAAAAGCTAGACAATGGTTACGAAATGAAGGGACTGGAAAGAGAATGCTCTTTAAAACGAGCAACCATAGTATGGGTTACAGAGTTTTAGTAGTTTAACATTGAAAGTGAAGGAAGAAGTCAACTTTACAGTCCTTACCTTCTCAAAGTCATATCCACATTGACCTGTCAAAGAAAAGGTAATTTCAAGTCACATACAATCCTCAAGAGACCACCACATTGAAATCTTATTATTCATAAAAGTATATATCTTACCCCCCCCCCCCCCCCCCCCCCCCCCCCCCCCCCCCCCCCCCCCCCCCNCCCCCCCCCCCCCCCCACCCAACCCCGCAAAGAATAAACACATCAGGTTTCATAACAATACATTGAAAGAAAAATGAAAAACAAATAATAGCATATAACCCACACAGGACATCTCTAATGACACCCAAGTTCAAATCGCACTCCGATCCAAGCATCGAGCACAAGAACTGCTCTTTGTCCTCCCTGCTCCAGCTGTCCTCGTGAAAACCCTTCCACTTGAGTGAACTCTTATTTGGAGTAGACCTCACATAGTCTTTTCCCAACATCGTTGCCACCATTCCTGCAGTAGCCACAACTTTCTTCGACCTGATCTTACTATTCAGCTTAAACCCTTGCTGAACACAATCATTTGCCTGCACAAACTCTGATGCACTCGAACTCGAGCTTGTATCCACATTGTAATTCCCATTAGAACTCGAGCTTGTATCCATGTTGTAATTTGCACTTGAGCTCGAGCAACTCGTGCTATGATCCTCATCCACTGCGCTCTCTACCGCCTTGGCAAGGATTTCTGCAGCCCTGTTTGGGTCCCCATTGACTTCTTTGTAAGCGGAAGCAGCTTGTTCCAGCGAAACAGAAGAAAAAGCCTCCGTTAAATTTTTCAGGACCCTTTCAACATTCTCGTTAGAACTTTCGCTTGATGCAGCAGGACTTTTTGCCTTCTCCTTTTTCGAAACTCTTGATCTCTTTTTCTTCTTTGATTGCTTCATTCTTAAATAAATGCTAGAGTATTTGTACAAATCTCTATCTCTATCTAAGAATATCTGGCTTGGTAGAGCGGTTATGAACAATTGCTATTTATATTTAGAACTACTAATAAACCAAGAAATCTGATAGATCATATCTTTCATTCAATCTCTAGCAGAAGACCAAACGAAATAACGATCTAGAGGCGTTGATAAACGGGGTTCCTAAAATTGAGGGGAAATAACCTAATCCTTCCATAAAAGCGAAACCCTAAATCAAAAAATCATATGCAGAAAGAATTTACAAAATTAGGGTTCACCAAATCATTCAATAAAAATTAAACCCTTAAATCAGAAAAATCAAATGCAAAACGTAATTCCCAAATCAGGGTTAGATTCAGAATAATTCGAATACAGAAGACCCTAATTGGGAAACAGAAACCAAAAAAGTCCCAGAAAGTTTTCCCAAGAAATGCAGACTTTGATCGGGGAAGTATTTAAAAATAGACACAGATGAAAATTTTAGTGGGGACAAATATATGTGGTTTTTATGAGAACAACTGATTGTTCATTTGTTTGATTGAGCCCGTGCCTTATAAAGGTGTAGATTGACGGAGAGTGTATATTCTTAACAAAGAAGAAAAGTTTTAGCCGAAATACATTTTTTTTCAAAATTCATTTTTAATTTTATATTTTTTAATAAAATAATATTTTTTATCACATTAATAATTTTTTCTTACTTTTTAATTACATATTTCACATCATATCACTATTTAAGACACATTCTTTTTTCAATAATATCAATTAAACACACCCTTAAATTTATGTATGATATTATCCTATTGAAAGTGTGGTTGGAAAGAGTGAGTAAAAAAAATATATTTTAAAAATAATGTGGAGTGATCGGATATTGTGGCTTCCTTTCCAAAGGAAAATTTGCAATTGGATTGAAATTCTTGAAATTGATGATCCAATTTCATAAGGGATTTAGCCACTATTTGACAATTATTATTTTAAAACGATTTATTCTACATACTTATTTTTAATAATACATTTATAGAATAAAATATTTTGCACGTAAATTCAAAATTTTGTCCTACTTTTTAACCACAAATTATCCAAAACTAATTTTTTGAATGAAGATTTAGAAGAAGAAATCCATATGGAATAACTTGAAGGGTTTTTATCACCAGGACGGAAAGAAAGTCTGTAAATTGGTGAAATCATTGTATGGTTTGAATCAAGCATCCAAACAATGACATGAAAAATTTGATAATGTCATGATGATGTGTAAATTTAAAATTAACGAGTGTAACAGTTGTATATACGTCAAAGACACCAAAAATGGTTATGTCATTTTACATATTTACGTTGACGACTTACTTATTATTGATAATGACAATAAGGTGATTAAATTCACTAAAAATATATTAAATTCGAGATTTGACAAGAAAGATATGTGTTAGGTGATGTTATACTTAGAATTAAAATTTCAAGGACATCGGATGAGCTCATTCTAAATCAATCACATTTGATAACTTAAAAATAACTAATCAAGAAGGGGGTGAATTGATTTTTAAAACTTTTTGAAAAAATTAATCTAAATTTAGGCAACTAAAAACTAAATAAATTAATTCAAATAATAAGCACAAATATAAAAATAATAAGTAAAAGTGAGAAAATGCAAACGCTATAATTGTAGATATTCGGTCCAAAGCAATGATCGACATCCTCCATTATCAAACTCTCTGATACGAACAAGGCCTTTTCATAATGTTGATTGACTTATAGTGCAATCCAACGCTTCCAGTGACTTACAAATAAGGAGCACCAATCGTTATACAATGTTGAGGTTTATGGGA
>OU503051.1:9622515-9647590 GCA_912172775.2 Fraxinus pennsylvanica
TTATTGAGATCATAATATGAATACTTAGAACCAGTGTTTCGTTTAATTAAAGTTGATTCACTTAGAGATATGGAATTGAATTAGTTAAATATGTTCAATGAGAACTCGAGAGAGGTAAATTGAATACAATAGAAGAATTCGATCGAACACTACATTAGGTTATGAATCTTGAATTAAGAATAAATGTGATCAATAGATAAAATTGTTATTCCCTAATATTCATCACATATTTGAATTTTCAATTATCAATTATTTGCAATCATTTTATATTTTCAATTAATTAAAATTAGTTATGAAAAATAATCAGAAGCATCATAATTATTTACTCGCTTTTGTTAAATAGGAGTTAGAAAAATTAAATTAAATCCTAAAGTATAGTTTTCGTGGGAACAATATCCGGACTCAATGGTCCACTATACTGCTTGTTTCGATATCATACACTTGCGATATAAAAAGCGCAACATACTCTCAATAAATATTTATTATTTTGCTTTATCTTTTATTTTAACTAGTTTTTATTTTGATTATTTTATTGTTTTTCTACATTGAAAATCGAAACACTATAAATACATTTAATTATAAAGAGCGAATTCTCTAAATTAAAATGTTAATTTAAAAAGTCTCTTAGAGTATGATTTAAATGTTGACTCTTTAAAATAAAGAGCATTTCATGTTTAAAGATTATCTTGGAGNTCTAAATTAAAATCTTAATTTAAAGAGTCTCTTAAAGTATGATTTTAAAGATTGACTCTTTAAAATAGAAAGTATCTCATGTTTAAAGAGTTTATTAGAAATGCTCTTATAAAAATAAGCTTGCTTTTTTTTTTCGTCCGTCCCAAATTATAGGTCACTTTCTTTATGAGAGATTGATTTCTTAATTTTCTAATATACTTCTATTTAATGTTTATTGTTATCAATGAATATATAATACTCATATTCAAATCATTATTTAATGTAGAGGTCTATTATGAAATATGGAAGAAAAAAATTATACTTTCAATTATATTAATTACATTTTCTTCAACTGTGTAAAAATGGAAATATTACCTTCGAACAGTATTAGAAACATAAATATATTGATGCCCTAATTTACTACTGAATAGCATTACTCTTCGAACGGACAGAAACTATTCTCTCTCTCTTTTTTAAAAATAAAATTAAACGAGTTAATCAATGTGCATTAGCGCCTCTGATCTTTCAACAATAGACAATAAGTGAGTCTTGGAAGAAAAAAAAAATGGTTTTAGAGCATCTCCAAGAGGCTCTCTATTTTTAAAAAGTATATTTTATCATTTGAAGAGCATCTATAAATTTAGAGAGTTAAAATTTTGAAGAACTCCAAGCAGCTATTTATATTTAACGCTTAATTTTACTACTCTAAAAAAATATTTATTATTTTTCTTATCTTTTATTTTAATTTAATTATAGAGAGTGAATTTGACTCTTCAAATTCTCTAAATTAAAATTTTAATTTAAAGAGTCTTTTGAAACATGATTTTTTTAAATATTCACTCTTTAAAATAGAGAGTATCTCATGTTTAAAAAGTCTCTTGAAGATGCTCTTATAAGTTATAAATGGATAACTTTCATTTAGGCCTTGTTTGAGCCACCTCATTGAAAAATGAGAATGAAAAATATAATCATTATTGGAGCCCACACAAGAGATAAAAAATTTGAATTTAAATGTTGATGTGATGGATAACGATCATATTTTTCATTTTAATGAGAAAATAAGATGGCCAAATGAGGACTTAGTTTAGTGAGAGCTACTCTATGTTTGTTATGTACCTCTTGTCAATTGCCGATCCACAATTCTTTCGTTCAAAGACTATCAAGCAGGTTCACACACAATGTTAGGTAGCCCTACTATCTAATACAGTACAAAGCCTCTCTAGTATTGTGATCTCTATAAAGAGTTAAGCTAGTTCTATAAAACATGGACCTTAATGATTGATAGGAACTAGATGTATTAAACGGACAAGTTTCCATAAAAGGATTCATATAACAAACCTTAAGCTCTTGTTTGAGCCCCAATTGAGGGGTAAAAAAACATTTTTGAATAGTGGCTTATTGAGAATGTGTGACTAAAAATTAAGAAAAAAATTTCAATTTACGTGTAATATTATTTTATTAGAGAATGTATAGTTAAAAATGAGTTTTGTAAAAATGAATTTTCAAAAAAAATGGGACTCAAACTACTATAAATAATGTGTGCCACGTAGTAAACACCCCAATGCATGCACTTTGCTCTTAATTCACCAAATATATCTAGCTAGACTTTTTTAACAACAATTATTTTCCAATACAAAAAATTCCAAGTTGAAGCAAAACAAATAATTTGATTGAAAGATTCAACAAAGAGAGAATATGGGTTCTCCTCAAAACTCAACAGAAAGCATAAATGCACACCCCCCCCACCCCCAACAAAATGTGTTCCCAAAATTTGCAGGTGGTTGAGCAAAATTTCCTATGTTTCTTTTCCTAATGCCTGCAAAATTTCATGTTTTTTGAGGTCAATATTTAAAGATGCAGAACTGTGAATCTAGGGCACAAAATTAGTTGCCAAGGGGATCTAATTTTACATTACTTGTCAACAAACGATGACTCGGCAAGATCAATGGCTCGAGCAAGAGCAGCAGCCTTGTTTTCACACTCAATCTGCTCATCAGCAGGATCACTGTCAGCCACTATACCAGCCCCCGCTTGGAGATGGGCAACCCAATCTTGACGCGTGCTTGTATCCTTATACGAGTACATTGTATCATAACGCACAGAGGTTGGGAATACGATAGTCCTCAAAGCTAAGGCGATATCCATATCTCCGGTGAAGGAAATGCCTCCAAATCCACCACTATAGGGCCCACGCCTTGTAACTTCCAGTTGATCTATCAATTCCATTGCTTTCACCTGCACATCCAAATATAAGAAATATTTAAGTGCATCCTTTCTAGAAAATAATAAGTGAAATGTTGTTTGACTCATCTTTGAGAAAGAAAATTTGGAAGAAAAAATGTATCGTTAAGGCCATGATTGAGGTCAACATCAAGGAAGTGTATCGTTAAGGCCATGATTGAGGTCAACATCAAGGAAGTGTATGTTCCAATGGCCAACTTGCCCTTCGTTCTCAAGGTCAAAATGAAAGCTTCTTAAATCTGACCTCACAAGCCCAAATAGTAAACCTTGGCCTCGGTCACTCTACCTAGTTGAGGGAAGGCAAAAGGAAGGATGACAAAAGTGGATACTCATCAAGATTAATGCCTTTGAACTGCTAATGACTACGCCAATTCCATGTGGGTAAACCATTACTAGATGATAATAGGATAAAAGGTCCAATGAATACAAAGAAAATCCCGACTACATTCTCTCGGTTTTACATATCTGCACAATGAGCACAGTTATACTTCCTCTATTCGCAGCTGGATGCTTGTTTAAATTCTAAAGTCAAACAAAAGAACTTTTTTTATGCAGAATTTCTAGTTAATTTATACATACCTATCAGACAAACTTGTATGATGACTAAGTTCCTATCATATGCTATCAATTGAAGACGTATTTTAAGATAAATGGTAAAAGTTTATACATAAAATATTGCTCAAAAACCTTCAACTTGACTTCAAAAGACAAATGGAAGAATGCGGATTATGAACATAGGCAGCAATAACCAGCCTTCCAAGAGTAAGATAAAATGCCTAGCCATTCAGGTTGTCATAATTATTGCCACTTGCTTCCGGAACAAACGTTGTATCTCAAATTTCTTTACGTGAACCATCAAATGCAACAAACTGATCATAACAATGGATAAGATAAACTCTCGAAATTAGAAAAATGGAACATGCAGCAGATTTCATGGATATGGTACTCCACCACTATAAGCTAGGATATACATTTTTCAGCTAATTTCAGCTTTTCATTCGAAATTAGACAACTCAAATAGAATTAAATTTTTAAATGATCCATATAAGATTCTAAATAACTAAATCACTACTTATTTGCAAGAAAAGAGAGAATGAATGACCTTTGGAGCACCACTAACTGTTCCAACTGGCAATGCTGCACGCAGAGCATCCCAGCTAGTTAAATGATCAAGTAACTCACCAGTAACCTGCGAAATTGATATGAAACAATACATTATGCGCATGTTTGATACTCAGTACTATATAGGAATGGACATTTCAAAGGACAAGATTTTAGTTTCTCTCTCCCTTACATGTCCATTACTATCAGTCCACCTTACCATACTAACAATATAAGTACTACAAATTACATACCAGCAGATCGTTTTTCTCAAATAAATAACTAGTATCTAACAACAACCAAATTTTTTGATATCTTTAAAACAAATGAAAAGATCGAGACAAGCAATTTTAAAAACCCAGGTACAGCAATTAATTTAGTCATTTTATTGACAATAAGCACCATCCTCATTCCTTATCTATTCCTTTTCAATTAAAAAGAATGTCATTTTTACTGGGTAACTGGTAAAGACCTTCATGTGACATCCTTCAAGGGAAGATTAAACCATCCTCTGTCCATGTCAAAAATAATAGCTCTTGCAATAACTCAAAACATGAATACCAGAAGAAATTTTTCTTTTCCACACATAAATATAAGGCTAATATGGCTTACTTCAAGGAAGAAATACTTACTGTGGAACTGATGTGCATGACATGAGAATAACGCTCTATGTTCATGAGTTTCTCAACATTTACAGAACCAGGTTTCGAAACCTACAAAGGCAATGGAATGCATGATTCAACATTTAACAAATAAAAAAGGTAAATGGAAATTCATAAACCAGGATTCAATGAGATAATCATGAAAAAATAAACTCCCCCATCCCAAAAGCAAAGTACTTTTTTTGTGAGATTTAACAAGATTGTTCCAAGACGTGCAAACTTTATATAATAACATTAAGAGCCCGTTTGGTACCAACTAAAATCCAATTAAAATAGAAAATATAGCCGTTATTGGGCCCCACCTGTCTAATAAAAGTCAACAATAACGGCTAATTTTTCAATTTTAATCCGATTTTAATCTCTACCAAACGGGCTCTAAAATACAAGGAAACAACCTTCCCAACATCATTTCTTCCCAAGTCAACAAGCATAATGTGTTCTGCGCACTGTTTTGCATCATGCAAAAGCTGATTTTCCAACATAAAATCTTCTTCTGGCGTCTTGCCTCTCCGAACTGTCCCAGCCAAAGGGCGATTAGTGATCTTCCTCTGCCCAAAATAAATAAAAGACCATGAGAAACAAATATGGAAATAACATGCTGTCAAATGCTAGTAAAGTAAATTTCATCGAAAAAAGAACAGAAAAATGTCATTTTAAAAAGACATGCAAAATGGACCAGCAGAATAATTCAAAGGGTAGAATGAAAGGTATACTTACCTTCTTAACTCGAGTAAGAATTTCGGGACTTGAAGCAACCAGGATACTCCCTCTAGCCTATCTCAATTAATATTTTGTGTTAAGTAAGAAACTAAACATGAAATGAACCTCTCAGAAACAAATGATTTTAGGGATGAGTAATCAGACTTGCAAATAAGTCATATATGGACTTGGATTAACGATTCTTAATGCTCTGTAGACTTCAAATGGATCCGCAAAAGTGTGTCGTTCAAATCGCTGGCTTAGCACAATCTGAAATATATCCCCAGCAAGGATATGCTCCTTAGCTTGCCTTACTGCCCTCTGATATCCTTCTCTTGTCATGGTGGACTGACTTAATGAAGGGCCAAAAAGGCTAGTAGACAATTTAATTGAGCCCGAAGGCAGCTGAGGACTGAACTTGATAGCCAAGTTAAACATAATAATGAAAAGCAAAATTAAACATAGAAATGTTGGTCTTCAAATTAAAGCAATACTTACGGCACTATATCATGCACTCTTGACACTAGAGCTTCTAATCGACTCATCCCATCATTGTAGGCCTCTTCAACAGAAGAGAACTGATCCAACCTTACCCAGTGTATCACATATGCTGTCTGCGAGTAAAAGTAAGCAAGCATTTAACTATACGATGAATAAAAAATCAGAATAATAAACTTCAGATAGCAACCACAAGTGTAGCTAGAGGTCCTGAATTCATTCTTATAAATAAGATGCACCTGTTATAAGAAAACATATAACCAACAAAATATTCATCCAGCAATGGAACTTACAGATCAAAACAAAACCAACAAAATATTCATCCAACAATAGAACTTACGGGCAAAATGTTTTATTGATTTAATAAAAATGACAAAATAAACACTTCGTTGATTTATAAATAAGAAAGAAGTCGATTTTGACAAAAAACTGAAAGAATATTATTCTTCGTCTTGGCCTTGAAAAGAATTATCGAACATTACAAGTTTCTAGCCATATCAAACTAGTAAAAAAATATGATCAAATAATATAATAGATTAACAGGATTGCTAGGTGAAATGTTTGACAGAAATAATCAGGATATTCTACGAATCATGTTTAATCTTCTTACACGGTGCAATTTGCATTACGTTGTAACGGAGTTGGTGCAATTCTGTTTGAACAACAAATGAATTTGCTTTTCAAGTATAAGCAAACTATCTGTTCCAAAAAGTTAACTCTCCTCTTAAAGGAGAATGAATCTTCGAACTGCACCTATTATCTTTCAATAAGGAACGCGCCTTTGTGTCCCCTTCATCTCAAAACACAGCTTTTCAAGAAGAAAAGCAATCTAATGAAGAAAATTGAATGAGCAAGGATTAGTGCAACAGCATGCAGCTCGTATGTTGTATATTTACTACAAGTGACAAGCTCTAAAAATTAGAGGGAGCCTTGTATCGAAATGTCATGTCGTTTAAGAAAACAATGAAGTTTTAAAGAGGGTGAGAGAACCTTCTCCACATGATCAAACACGATCACATTGTCATAAAGGCTTAGATGAACATCAGGAAGGTTTCTATCATCCTTGGGAGCATTTGAAAATGGTAGCTTTTTCTTTTCTGCATAACGTACTGTATCATATGAAAAATAACCAACCCAACCACCTGTTTGAGAAAAAAGATACTGTTATTGAACTTTGATGACTTCTCATTCATTTCACGGACAAAATTGTCAATTTTATTTTAAAGCTAGGATTGAAAAGACACTCAAAACATTCTTTTTTACAGTGAATTGAATCACTTTCAAGACTTCCAAAAAAAAAAAATACGGTTATTTGAGAGACCATCAGCAAAAAATGAGAATGGACATGTCCACGTCCAAACAAAGTTACTACTTGTTATTCAAGCTCAAATGGTGAATGGTGGAAATGAAAATTATATTTAAGTAAATCTCAGTCCATAGAACCATGTGATTACATGTAAAACCTGAATAAATTAAGAAATTAATATATCTGCATCTATGCATCACTAAAATATCTTCAAATATAAACGTAAAATCCGGCATAATATCAACTGAACACAGATGACAAGAAAGATGTATAACACTCAAGTGAAACTAAAGAGCATGATTTGTCAGTTTATAATTAGATATTTAGACAAAGTAACAGACATTCAATTAAATATTGGATTTCAGATATTATGATATCTTACCCAAAAAAAAATAAAAATAAAGCCCCAGTTTTACAAATGTTGATTACAAACCAAAACTATATGGAATACTGCTCTAACCGGAGTTCTATATAACTTTAATCTGGATCCATCTTAGATATACATTTAAACTCAAGGAAAACTTATAGCATATCATATGATAAAGCACATTAACAAAACAAACCGTGTTGAGTGTATGATGGAGGACTTTCCTCTTTTGTAGTGCCTTCGTAGGGACTACCTTACCATTGGTTAGATAGTTATTGAAGAATTCAACTGCTATGCATGATAATATGATTTATTTTCTCTGTATTTCAACAAATTTTATAGCAAAACTATTGCAACTTTCAATCTGATCGCGGCAGTGAATTCTTTAGTTCTCAAATTGAAGACAAATTGCTTCAGAAAAAATTAAGATGAGGTCTGGACACATTTTAACGAGAGGTTGCTAGATGCATTGCTTAAGAAAAGTGACAAGACTAGCATCAGTCATACATTGCAACTTTCAATCTGATCGCGGCAGTGAATTCTTTAGTTCTCAAATTGAAGACAAATTGCTTCAGAAAAAATTAAGATGAGTGCTGGACTCATTTTAAAGAGAGGTTGCTAGATGCATTGCTTAAGAAAAGTGACAAGACTAGCATCAGTCATACATCTAGAAGAAAAGGTAATCCTAAAACCAAATGTAATGAGGTTCATTTCTGCTAATTTAACCATGGAATAGCCTGTGATAGAGTTGGATCTGACCCCAAAGAAGTATGAGATTAGGCTTTTTCTTGTCAATTAAGTAGAGAATTGTCCTTATGTGTGTTAGCTCCTTGAGCGCAAGTGTTATGCTTCTTTTGATTCCTTTTTGTAGAACAAAAATTTGATGTCTTTTAAAGTAAAACAAGCTCCTTTAATAGTTAATATCATATTCGATTAGGTGGGTGTGGCTCCTAGGCTTAAGAAACTGTAAATATCCAATCGTAGATGTTATGCCAGTCATACTTGTGTTTTTTTTTTCTCTTAGCCTTTGTTTGGCAAGCTACTGTAAGTTTTCGATGAGATCCTTAATAATATCTTAAAAAATTCTCTAACTATTGATAAAATCAGATAAGTTTTGAAGTTTGAACCCTCGATTCTATAATTTGACTATAGTCTTTATGTTTATAATTAATTTCTCCTTTTTTTCTAAACAATTATTACATTCAATTTCTAAACAAATTTTACATTTATTTTTATTTTTACATCCTGGGAATATTTTACATATTCTACATTTATCATCGACCATGGTCCACTAATCCATTCATGTAAAAATCCTTGTAATGTGAAATGGTTGGTATTAAAAAAGATACACCCAGCTACTACAGACCCCACTGTACCCACCTATCATATTTGGTAATGATGGTCTTCGTTTACCCCACATAGGAAGTCTAAGAAAGAGACTAGAAAAGAATAGCCTATAAAAGGCGCCCAAGGTTAGGGAAATACAGTCTACTTTGCAGCACTATAAACAAGCGGTTCAATAATTTTAGTTTTAAAAATAATTTTTTTTATAAACAAGAACCGGAACAATAGGTAAATCCGTAATTTGTTTCTCATGGAGTAGGGTTCAACCCAGCGGTTGGCCAATTTTTTGATAGCAAGTTATAACATGCATCTGGACCGATTTCAAGTCCAGTTCCCGGTTGAACCAGTCCGGTAGTGCTGGGCCAGTTTACAAAGCATAACTAAAAACATTGCTCTGATGAGAAAATGGTTGTGGCACTTTATATTTGAACATGCTCCCTCTAGAATAAGGTTATCATTAATAACTAAGGCCAAGGCCTAGATCAGCAACAAAATCGATGCGACACTAACACCGTTATCAATGTCCCTAATAAATCAATCAAAATTTATGTCCCACACATGAAGACGAAATAAGTGCTTTTCCAATTATTGCTTATGTAAAAATCACAGTGAAACTCATGATCATCCAATTTGCATTGTATTAACCCAAGAAAAGGATGGAGAAGATTTATTATTTGCAGTGTGAATTCCACTTTTCCCGAGTGTTCTGACAAAAAGTTTCTAACAGACCTCTATAGGTCCAGAATCAAGAAGATTGCAAACTATTGTTGAGATGAGCAAGCAATTACTTGTATAAGCATAAAGACATGCTAGGATGTTTGGTAACAAATACTATGTTTCATCCTTAGCCACAGTTGGAGCCACATTCCCATTTTCATTCTCATCCTTCTACCCATTTTCAACCACACATTCTTCAATAAAATAATATTTTCTATCACATCAATAATTTTTCCTTCTTTTTCAACCACATATTTCCCACTACATCACAAAAAAAATGCACTCTCCTAAAAATGTGTATCAAACACACTCTTAATTGAAATTTGAATAGATAAAACGAATTGGCAACGTAAATGCTTGTGATAAAGTAGGTTGAAAAATAGAAAATTGATTATATCGACTAAACCTTAAAATAAAAACAGTGAAGAATCATGTCGATCACATTGTGTAATTTAAGGAATGGTATATTTGGAAAATGTAATTCTGCAAATAAAAGGATGAAATAAAAATGCTTGAAACATCCAAAAAAGGAAGTATGGGTATTCAATCATAGATGTAGGAGTACCTTTCTTCTCAGTTAAATTGGAATAAAGTTGCTTTCTTGGCTTCTTGATGATACATGGCTTCAAGGGGATTTCATGGTACATTAGTTATCATATATGAACCTAGTAGAGAGACTACTTTTATCAGAATCTATATTGAGATCTAATCTCCATATATTTACGTTATTGTTTTCAATATTTTTACCTTTGAGGGCTATTTGTCCAGTATTATTGTATCTTTTTTCCTTCTTTAACAAAAATCTTTTATCCAAAAAGAAAAATGGTAATCATGTATTAAACCCTTTTATTATCAGATACTGTCTAGTAAGTTTAACATTCTTTACGTGAATTCAAATATAGCCGTATGAAATGCTAAAGAGTGTAAATTGTTACCACAAAATGCTTCAGGGAGCTCGTCGATGAGTTGGGGCTTCCATTTCTCCATAATCCTGCGAGGAATAACCATCGGATCCTCTTCAAACACCTCTGTCCTCTGTCCCACATGGTGGTCCAATAAGGTCACTTTATTCTCTTTTGAAACAACTTCCATGGTTGGCTGAGCTCCAATCACACTATATCGCCCCTAGGATAGTTGTTCCAACATCAATTAAACCAATACAAATGGACAAAAGAAGAAACACATTTTCACAAAATGAGAGTGAGGAGAAAGAAACTTTTGGCAAAGAGTGGATTACTTTTTTTCAGTTGAGATAGAAAAGCAGTATAAGGACATATAGAGATCATTAGATGATGTGGGATACTTAAAATACGAAAATCTAGATCACATAAAAATATATCTCTTTTTTCTTCTTTTCGTCCTTTTTTATTTTTTCTTCTCGTGTGGTGGGTTTGTATTTATTTTTTGCACAGAGTGGATTGGTAACAGTGCCCGAGGTTTACACTATGAGGTGCATTACGAGCATCAAAGCTTTCACCTCTTCTTCAAGGCTTATGCCTTGACTTACTAAGGCACTCATCTCTCGACTGTGTGCTCCATAATCTTTCCTTTTCATATTTTACTAGCCTCAACTTTTTGGATTTGTTGCTAAGTTTCCAATGGACACTTTTAATTAGGTTTTCCCACTTTTAAATTGTATTAGTTCAATTATTAATTATAATTAAATTACAACAATGGAATGACCTATTTGAAGCTATAAATCAATAATAATTAAAGGTTAAAAGCTGGCTTTTATTATTTGTGTACGTGGTTCAATTTAAGTGGGATTTGGGAAATATTCCTAGTTCAATTAGGTTAGTATTTAGTTATCCTAAAATAGTTAAGCCAAAGTAATTTGCCTATAAAAACTAGTATCATCCTAGGTTAACCTCCCATCATCCACAAAAAATCATTGCACGGAAGAGAGATAAAAAATAGATTATGAGAGAGAAAGAGCAATAATAAAAAGAAAGATTACGCGCACTTCAAAATTCGATTCAAGTTTTCTTTCAAGATTTGATTATTTTACTTCAATTCAAGACTGTTTTTCAAGATTCAAAATTCTCTTTCAAGGTTTGCTTTCAAGATCTTCCAAGTTTTAAAACTAGCTCATATACACACAATACAAAATGATAGAGATATGGATCTCACGTGCCTATTTGCTTTAGTATGGATATTACATGCCTAAGTGTTTTAGTTTTCATCTCTTAATATTCTAAGTTAGAAGTTAACATGTTTCATTTGTCAAGTCTTGTGTAGAAAACATGGGGTACGTAGATCTACAAGAATACCCAGCCCACACTAGTTGGTGGCCTAATAGTGAGCTTGTGACTTCAACTCCTTTAAGTCAGAAAGTTAAAGTACATTTTAAATTGCTTTCTTTCTACATTAAATTATGATAACTATTGGCATGACCTGTACTGAGTATATCCCTATGCTTACTTCATATTAATATTCTACATATGCCCAATCGATCGTGCCCGGATGTAGGGAATTGCTTACGGAGCCAGATGTTGGATAATGGAGTTTAAAATTTGAATAAGTGTTTTATTATTTAGCAAGAAATTTTAATTCTTAAAAGTTGAGACGATTGTTAAATTGAAAATTCTTCAACACATTCATTGAACTTTAACGTTTTGAATTTAGGTAACCAATTTTTTTATTCCGCACTTCTTTTTTCGAAGTTGGGTTCGTAACTTTGAGTCCTAACCAGATTTTTCAAACAACGATAAAAAGAATGTTTTTGAGTTACCCTTCGGGCGTCATACCCAAACAAATAGCAGACAAGATTATGTACAGACCATTTGCATATTGTGTTATCACTTACCATAACTACCAAAAAATATATATATTTGAATAAAAAATTACCAGCAAAGCAGGAGAAAAGAGAAACTTACAATACTGGAAGCATTCAAGCCAGGTTCAACTGACTCAAATAGAAAGCTAGGGGCATCCCTGTCATCTTCCTTCACCAAACATCGGTATGCCAGCACCGGGGTCAAGTGATCTGAAAATATTGGCTTATACAACGGTATCAGATTCCCATCTTTCGCTGCTTCCTTGAACTTGAATGAGTGGTCCGCCGCACTAGACATACCGTGGTCTGCTGCACTTGACATACCGCATTTCAATCCACACACCAAGCGAAGTTATAAAATAGAAAACAAAATATATATACTCCCTCCACTTATAACCGAACTTCTCGTGGTGCCTCTTAACATTACTGCCGATCAAACTCTTCACAGAGCATACTTACAGGTTAGTTTATTTATATATTTATGGCTTTACATATATTAAAAAAAAAAACATATATCAGATATACTTTAATGAAATGCTCGTCAAATGCTACGATTAAACATTTTTGCGGAACTCTTAACAGTCAAAGCTAGCCCCCCTTTATGCTAAATTCATTAATTCAGAAAGAATCAAATTTGAACAAAAGACCAATTTGTTAACCGCCTAACATTCTTTCACCTTTGGAAAAACTAAATTAATCACTATAAATTTTATATCTTCAGAAACTCCACAATTCAAATACAGATAAAGTAAGTTGATGAAAAAATAGTGCACCCACCTAATGACGGTGCGGAAACGCGGCATTTGACAATGCGGTGAGTGCGGGAATTGGTTGTTGTGGTGGTGCAGTAATTGGAGGAAATGGAGTGGTGGGAAGGGAAGGGGACGGGACAATATGAGAGGGAAGAGAGGGCTAGGGTCTTCATTTTAGGGCAGATTTTGAGAGTTGGAGTAGTTTCTTCTCAATTTATGTCGATTTACAGCAGTATTTTGGGCCCGTTTGTTACGGCTCAAAAAATATAATCGTTATTGGATCTCATTCATCTAATAAAAGTCAACAATAACGATTGATTTTTCAATTTTAATCCGATTTTTATCTCTACCAAACACCCTCTTTGTAATTGAACAATGCAACGTGTACAATGTTGGTAGAACGTTGGGTTACTATTGGGTTACAACCTGAGGTGGGCTCCACGATTTAAGGAATAGTGCCCCACCTCCTTTATAACCCAATGTTGTAATGCAACATTCTACAAGGAGCTTTTATTGTTTGTAATTAATAGTCGTAATTAATTTGTTTTTGAAAATGATTATATTTTCAAAAAGGCACAATCTTTGATTTTCGTTAATTATTATAACCAAAGGTGGTAAAAATAAAATTACAATTTTTGTATTTGGTTTGTTTAGTAGACAAGCTTCAATATAATTAATTATATTCTACTTTTAGCACTTATTTGTCTACCATTGAAATAATTTTTTTTCTCAAACTCATTTTGAATCACACATTCACACAATACAATATTTTTCCACGTAAATTTGAATTTTTTTCACCTTTTTAACCACACATTCTCCAAAAAAAATCCACCATTCAAAAACTAACTTTTTCCCAAAAGAAAAAAACTAATTAAAATGGTTGTGGCTTAGTGTTATTGTGTTTGCGAATCTCGACACTTCAAACGCAATGTACTTTGTCGTACAATTAAAACTTTACACTATGCCTTGTTTGATTCTCATCTTTTTCAAAATATATTTCTCTCTTTCAAGCTACACATTTTCAATAAAATAATATTATACGCAAATAAAAAAATTCTTATTTTTTAACTACATATTTTTTATCAATCTATTATTTCAAATTGCATTCTAACTCAAATAATAGGGTTCAAAGATGCCCTATATTAACAAGATTTTAGGTTATTTCATTGTTTGGCACATGTCGATGAAACAGTTATTACGGATTATGCTATTGGTACATGCCCGGGTACACGGGCCCACCGCCCCTCTCACAATGAGGGGGACACGGGCGTGTACCTGTAGCAAGATCCCAATTATTATAGCAATCTTAAAGTAGAGAAAATTGCTATCGTGTAATGTTTGATTGGCACAAAATGTGGCATTATATTTTTAGTTAAATTTGGACCCAAATGAAAAACAAGTTTTCAATATATATATATATTGAAAACTTGAATATAAGTGCAACAGTATTTTGAAATTAAATATAAGTGCAACAGTATTTCGAAAATGTTTTCTTTCTGATAGCTCGAGAATAATTGATCAAGAGAAGTGAATTGATTTATAAAACTTTTTCAAATAATTAATATAAATTCAAGCAAGAGATTAATTCAAATAATAAGCGAAAATATGAAAGTGATAAGTAAAAGGAAAGCAATGATACAAACGATATATTTGTGCATGTTCGATCCAAATTAATAATCCGCGTCCTTTGTTATCAAGCTCTCCAACACGAGTAAGGCATTTTCACTATATTGATTGACTTATGGTGCAATCCAACATTTCCAATAACTTACAAGCAAAGAGTATCGATTCTTATACAATATTAAACTTTACGAGATCTCAATATAACCCACAAGTACAACAAAATAATTTTACAATGAACTTCTCTCTTAAAAAATGATACAAATGAATTAAGTATTAAGAGAGGCTAGCACTTCAATGAATAGTAACAAATGATAGCTCGAGTATTAGATGAAAACTTTAATGAATACGATAATTAAAAGCTTGATTCAATCAATCAAAGATTTTTCAATGAGAAGATGAAGAGGAAATAAGAGCAATGTAAGTCAAAAATCTTCTCAAAATATATATCTCTTTTAATGAATAATGATCATAAATTAAGTACTAAAAGGGATATGAAAATTTTGATAAATATTATGATTTTACAGTTTTGATTCAATTAATCAAAATTTTGGTATAAAATAGAAGAAATGGATGCTATGTTAGTTCAAAACTATTTTTCAAAACATATTTCTTTTTTTATGAATGATGAAAATAAGTTAAATACAAAAAGAGAGATGAAAAACTTTGATGAAGATGATGGAAAGAATTTGAATTAATCAAAGTTTTTTATATAAAGAGATAAATCAAATGAGTGTAATGTAACATCAAAGAATTCTCTCATAATACATCACACTAATGCTCTTTAAAAATTCTTTTTAAAGAATGGAAAGAGTGTGGGTATTTATAAATCTCAAAAAGCAAAACACTATGTCGAACCGGATGTCCTCCCTTTGATCTAGACGACTAAAATAGATGTTATGCAATTGAAATCATAACGGTCAAAAATTCGACCGTTGCATCAACCGGGCGTCCTCCAAAACTCTTTGGATTTCGGACAATCAATTCGGACGTCCGCCACCTCCATCCGGACATTGGTTTAGACGTTCGGCCAGTCGGTTGTGGCGACCACAATTGGGTGTCTTAAAAATATGATATAAGTTCAAACATCATTTTGAAAAATAATTTTACTTTTGATCAAAATATTTTATGCAAGTGATAATCAAAACAGTTTTTAGTGCACAAAATGATTTTTGAGTTTTTATCATTTGTTACTAAAGATCAAAGTATTAATACATTTACATTTGAACAAAGAAATCTAGTCTTTGATCTAGTTTTGAAATTTAGCTCTTAAGTTTTCGCCTTCATCTTTATTTGATGTGTGACTCTTAAACACTTGATCTTGATTTTTCTTCTTGAATTCGATTTGTGATAGTCTTGTTTTAATATTTTGACAACGATCGATCAATTTATCATTAGATGTTTTGAAAACTATAGTCACTTAAAATTCAATTGTTAGTAAACAAGATTAACTTGTTTGTTATAATCAACCATATGTCAACACTTTCTCCTTTTGTGCACGTTTGTAGTGGTTTATTTTCATTTCCATAACTTTTGAGGTTGATTGAAATAGGGATTTTGCTATTTGTACAGTCATCCTGATAACTTTGCTGACTATGTGGTATGTTGGTTGTTGACTACAAAAATAACATTTTTTAAAATTATTTAATAACATAATGATATGATCCAAGGTGCCATCGAGACGAGGGCAAGTTCGGGGAAGGATCCATTTCTAGTGGAAGAATGGTCGATGACTCGATCGAGGGCAAAGTAGGTGAAACAAGCGATGGTATTGCTTGTTCAAGCTACGGTTGACGATATGGCAATTGTGACGAAGATTGGAGCAAGTTCCATGTTGGGGTCGAGGCCGGAATCGGGATGGATGAGCTTGACTCAAGCAGCTGAACCTGGAAAACAGGGGGTGGTGGCGCCCTCGCGCCATTCCTAGGCGCCCCCACGCCCAACTGAAGCCGCAAATTACATGGGGTATTGGCGCCCCCACGCCCAACATTTACAGGGGGTATTGGCGCTCCCGCGCCCAACATCCGGGGAAAATTTTTATTTTTTCGCGAATTTCCTTATTTTACTATAATTCTATGTTTGGTCAATCTCCTACCTTATTTATGAGATTATACACGTTTTTACCTAATTTCTAGGGTTTGGTATAAATACCAAGCACTTTCATTGTATTTCAACTTCTGACAATTCATTATTTTGGAGAGGCTATTGCTTTCCCTTGTTCTTCAATTGAACAACAAAATGAACTTATCAAGATCTAAATCTTGTGGCGTTCAAAATATCGGATCGTGGGTCTTTCATTGTGTAATCAAGGGGTTCAACGCATCTTTGTTATCGTTGGATTTTTTGGTTCACTTCGTTGGGTTCAAGTCCAAAATCGGATCTAATTGGCGTTCTTGGATTCCGCATCAATCTAGTTGTGGGTTCGTAGTTACCCATGCTACAAGGTTCGCATCAGTTGGTATCAGGGCTTTGGCTCCAATTCTATCAGGTTATATCCTTTATTTTCTTATTGGGTCAGTAAATTTCATCTTTTTCGTAGTTTCTTCGTGTTCTTGAGTCGTTCTTCGTTTTCAATTCCTAGATCCATAAATTTCTTGTTGGTAGTATAATCTTGTGTTAAAAAAAATTACTGTTCACGTACAGTACTGTTCATCCGTATAGAAAAAAATAATAAAACACTTGAGGTTTGTTTGATTGATTTACTACCAACATTCTACAACTTCGGATCATCAATTTGTTCTTGTCATCCACTTTGAGTCAAAATTATAGTTGAATTCTCTTGTGTTCTTTCATTGTCATTCCAAAATTCATATACTCCTCTTGAGTCACAATCATCCACATATTCGAATTTTGAAGTCACAAGTTTGATCCGGTGAGTTCATTGTCATCTTTGGAAGCACTTGGTAAAAGTAATGAGAGGTAAAAGGTTGAGGGTGAGATTATTAGAGGGTAAAAGCAAATTGAGTGATTCTGAGTGAACTTGGTGAGGCAGAAATTGAGAGAATGTCGAACATGGAAGGCTCAAATTCCAGCAGAAACGGTAATCAAACCAATTTGCAAGATGATAGGATGGATAGGTTTGAACGGTTGTTGATGGATATAGGAGCAATTGAATGCTTCGATGGTAAATCTTAGTAAGGAACAACCAGTGGATGTACCTCACGATAGGAGGGCGAGTAGACAAGTTCCTAGGATGGATGAACATGAGATCGGTAGTGAATGGGGTGAAGATGAGTATGATGGAACGAAGGAGGCATAGAGGCGATAGGTTTAAACGACATGGTAGAAATAATCATGGAGGTAAAACTGATGGTAATTTGGTTCATGTAAAATTGACGATTCCACAATTTAAAGGTAGGAGTGATCCCGAGGCATATTTAGAATGGGAGAAAAATGTGGAGTTGATTTTTGATTGCCATAACTATTCGGAGGATAAGAAGGTAAAGATTGCAGTGTTAGAATTCACTGATTACGCCATCACTTGGTGGGATCAAGTGGTTACTTCATGGCGTCGAAATCGGGAGAGACCTATAAATACTTGGGTTGAATTGAAGGCGGTGATGAGGAAACGGTTTGTGCCTGGTCATTACTATAGGGAGCTCTATCAAAAATTGCAGAGTTTGTATCAGGGGTCGAAGAGTGTAGAAGATTATCATAAGGAGATGGAGATTTTGATATTAGGGCAAATATACAGGAAGATCGAGAAGCTACCATGGCTAGGTTATTGAATGGGTTGAATAAGGAGATTGCTAATGCGGTGGAATTACAGCATTATGTAGAGTTGGAAGATATGTTGCATGTAGTCGTGAAGGTGGAAAGACAGTTGAAAAGGAAGGGAACTGCGAGGCAACCGATGAACACTTCGTCTCCTAACCCAAATTGGCAGTCGGGATGGGAAGGTAGTAAGGTGAATGATGTAGTAGCTAAAGGAAGGACTGAAATGCAGATAGGAAAGGAAGAAAGTGCTAGCAAACCCATACCCAAGATGGAGTCACAGAAACCAAGGAATAGGGATATAAAATGTTTTCGGTGTTTAGGAACGGGGCACATCGCTTCTCAGTGTCCTAACAAAAGGGTAATGATTATACGGGATGACGGAGAGGTGATGAGTGAGAGTGAAGGAGAATATGATGACATGCCAGCATTGGAGGAGGTTGATGAAGAAGGGAAAGTGGAATTTGCCGTTGGGGAACTGCTGGTCACAATGAGAGCTCTTAGCATTCAAGTCAAGGCGGATGATACGGAGCAGCAGCGTGAAAACTTATTCCATACTCGGTGCCACGTCCACGATAAGGTATGTAGTTTAATCATTAATGGTGGAAGTTGCACAAATGTAGCTAGCACGACCTTGGTTGCGAAATTGGGATTAGTATTATTTAAACACCCTAGGCCCTATAAACTCCAATGGTTGAATGAAAGTGGAGAAGTTATGGTGAATAAACAGGTGGTGATTGATTTCTCGATTGGGAGTTATAGTGACAAGGTTGTATGTGATGTGGTGTCTATGCATGTGGGCCTATTCTGTTGGGTAGGCCATGGCAGTATGATAGAAAAGTTACACATGATGGGTATAGGAACCGGTATAGCTTTGTGAAGGAGAGACGGACTATTACTCTCGCGCCATTAACACCGGTACAAGTTTATGAAGACCAAGTTAAATTGAGGAATGAGGAAGAGAGAAGAGCAAGAAAGTCTAGGAAAATGAGAGAAAATAGCGAGCTAGTGAGTAAGAGAGAAAATGGCGAGGCAGCTAAGAGTGGGGACAAGAGAGAGAGGTCACATGAAAGGAGAGAAAAAGAGCCAGTTGAGAGGAGAGAAGTCGGAAGCGAGTTTCTTTGCAATGGGGAGTGAATGTAAAAAGGTTATAGTTGGTACAAGACAGATTTTGTTGTTGGTAAGCAAGGAATCATCCCTCAACTCCGAGGAAATTCACACACCCCTCCCTAGTTTGGCTATTTCTGTCTTGCAGGGTTTTGAAGATCTGGTCCATATGAGCATCCCTATTGGGACTCCACCCAATCTGGACAATGGATATCAACTTGTGGTTGAAACTAACCATCCCCACCCCAGTTTTGTTAATTCTTCATTACATGAGGTTGAATATGAGTTCCCTAAGGAGGCAAGGGAGTTTCAAGAGAAATGGAGGGAGTTTATATGCCGGGAATTGAATATCAAAGGGGTATGAAGGAAAATCTGAGTCCATGTATTGTGCCATTATTACTATTGCCTAGGAAGGATGAGATATGGAGGAGGCTCGGTGAATCGCCAATGGTAAGGTATTCCCATCTCATACATAGGTTAGATGATGGTTTAGCATGTAGGGATAAGTTTTCACTTGGAGTATGTAATTTTAACCTCACAACTACACCTCAGCTAGATTCTATACTTGATGATTTGCATGTGTCATATATTTGTGGTACACTAGAATATAAGGTCAACTATGAAATTATAAGTGGTTAGTTAGGTTGTTTGAACTCACTAGTCCATCTGATACTTTCATGGGATTAAATAGTCGTCTTTTGTGTACATTCATAGGAAAAATTTTATTAGTTTATGACCATATTTTATATTGCAATGGACTATGCATGTATGTTAAAGTGCGAGGTCACATGTTACATTACGGTACCATAGTAAGTGGTAGAGATTTAGATGCGCGTGTTACATATTTGAAATATATTAATCTAGATCTACTTAACTACTTTTGGGAAGTTGGATGGCATGTGTTAGGGATTAAATTAACAGTTTCTACTACTTATTACGCATGTTTTGATATGGCTTGTGGTTTTAATCTCCTAATTTTGTCGGGTTTAATTGCTTTAAATATTGATGTAAGTGGTAAACTAGATGGAAAATGGGAGATTGTGCTTGAATTGTCCCACGCCTACAAATTGGAACATTCTTGGCATGTACCATTGGATCCAGGCGATGGTGATTGGATGTACACACAAAGAAGGAGAATATGAACTCGAGTGTGGTCCAACCTACACCCCAAAGGAGAAGGACCATTCTATTACATTGCTATGATCGCGAACGCAGGCTACAGTCTACTTCTACTGTGTAAGTTTATAATGGTTAATATTTTCAATATTGCTAATGTTGCTTCGTTTGCTGCAGGTTAGGATTCAAGGTCGAATCCTTTCGAAGAGAGAGAGAATAATATGATCCAGGTTCCATCGAGACGAGGGCAAGTCCGGGGAATGATCCATTGCTAGTGGAAGAAGGACCGATGACTCGATCGAGGGCAAAGCAGGTGAAAGAAGTGATGGCATTGCTTGTTCAAGTTACGGTTGACGATATGGCGATCGTGACGAAGATTGGAGCAAGTTCCATGTTGGAATCGGAATGGAAGAGCTTGATTCAAGCAGCTGAACCTGGAAAACAGGGGGTGGTGGTGCCCCCGCGCCCAACTGAAGCCGCATATTACAGGGGGTATCCAAGGCGCCCCCGCGCCCAACATCCGGGGAAAAATTTAAATTTTTCGCGAATTTCCTTATTTTACTAAAATTCTATGTTAGTCAATCTCCTACCTTATTTATGAAATTAACGTGCAAAAATGGATTAAAGATCCCAAACCATATTTATCCAAAAACTTTAATTGTATTTCAACTTTTGACAATTCATTATTTTGGAGAGGCTATTGCTTTCCTTTGTTCTTCAATTAAACAACAAAACGAACTTATCAAGATCTAAATCTCGTGGCATTCAAAACATTGGATCGTGGGTTCTTCATTGTGTAATCAAGGGGTTCGACGCATCTTTGTTATCATTAAGTTTTTTGGTTCACTTTGTTGGGTTCAAATCCAAAATCGGATCTAATTGGCGTTCTTGGGTTCCGCATCAATCTAGTTGTGGGTTTCGTAATCACCGTTGCTACGAGGTTCGCATCACATAATGTCACATAACATCCTGTGAACAAAGTTGTAACAAAATTGTATAGCAAGCATGACTCTTGAAATAGTGCTTCTGTTTCAATAATGAATAAAAGTCACATGGGACAAGATAGTTCACATCTCAATTTATATCGTTTGGTTTTGATAAATATCAAATTTTTAGTTAATTTTGATTAAAACTAATAAAACGTGTGATTGAAAAATTGATCAAAGTTGTTAATCCCATACAACGTATGATTAAAATTAATTATTAATTTTGAGTTAGATTTGTTAAACAAAATAGGAGCTTAACACCTTAAGCGCATCTCAATTTAACATGTTTGGAAAGTTTACAAGTTACTTTTAAGCAAATATTTTGTTACATTTTTAAAATTTTATTAGACTATGTATTTCATAAAGTTAATATTTCTTTTTCAAAAAAAATTATGATGCGTTTGGTTTGCTGTTTTTAATTTTGTAAAATATTGAAAACATGATTGGTTTGATATTTTTGAAAATGCATTTTCGTAAATAAGGATAAATTTATAACATAAAACTCAAAACGAATTTTTGACATTTAAGTATTTTCAGTGAAACTTAGAAAACACTTAAAATATGGAAAACAAACATTTAAATGAAATTTTATTTAAATTAATTTTTAAAAATTAAAACTTTAAGAATAAAAATATAAAAAATAAAATTTTAAAGTTTTACAAAAAATAAAATTGATAAATTCTAGAAAATAAAAAATAATAAAGATTTTGAAAAAATAAACCAAAAAAATAAAATTCTTGAAAGTAAATTATAAAAAGTTTGAAAAAATATAAATATTATTTTTTTTAGAAAAATAAAAATAGATTTAAGGTCTTAATGGTTATTTTCATAAAAAAAAATTTAAAAATATTTAAATGAATACAAATAAAAATATTCTCGGTCCATGTCATTAATTTTGTTTTTATTTTTATTTTTCTATATTTTTAACTTAATTTATTATTTATTTTTGTATTACTTTTGTAGCGAAAAAGCAAAAGTTCAAAAGCAACATTATTGAAGCTGCTAAACTGGAATTGGCTAGTTCCACCGAAAACTCTCATTTGTTGAAGCGGAGCATAGTGCGCTTTAGGCGCCGAGCGATAAATGTCTCTTCTTTCGTTTCGGGTTATTCGCCTCTTGATTGATCAACGTGAGTGAACTGTGCTTAAACGCTTCGTAAAACCGTACCAACTTCAAATCACCGAAAGACAAGATTCTTCAATCTACTTCAAGATGTTTTCAAGTCCGGACTTCTTCAACTATAAAAGGAGAGTACTTCATTTGTTTTCCTCAAGTTGAGAATAGCGGGAAATATTCCTCTTCAAGAAAGTCTTAAAAATTCTTGTAATTTTTATTCCTTCAATATTGTGTTACTTATTTGTAATTTCAAAATATTTATCAATATTAAATTGATTACTTTCAAAAATTTGTTCTCTACTCATCTTCTCCACAAACCTCCTCCCCAACCTGGGCCTCTTTTGGTATCAGAGCCATAAGTGAGTGTTGTGAGAAATATTGTGTCAATCTACTGTCCTTAGTGTGTCAAGGGTCAAACTGGTGTGTAGCCATGGATGTCTGCTGAGAGCGCTGGCCAACCTGTGTTTGTCGGGGTAGGCGTTTAGGGTGGTCCCGTTTGTAGGCTTTGGTCAAGCGTCGGTTTAACCTGTAGCATTGTGTCTACAGTGGTAAGATTACTGTTTTTCTTGCATCATTCAAATATGTCTTTTATGTCTAATTGGTTTAGCCAAGGTAGTGGTTCAAAAGAATGTAGTACTAGTTCAAAAAATGAAAGCATGTCAAAATATTTTCAAAATGATAAAGATAAAATTGATCAAAATTGTGCATCTACATCAAATGATTTTAATTCAAAAGAAGTTCAGATTGCTCAAATTGAACAGAAACTTCAAAATTGGACTATTCCAAAAGTAGACAAGAATTCTATCTATGGAATAGGTAAATTTGATTTTACTCAAAATTATGTTATCAAAACTTTGGAGCAAACTATTCCTATTAAGGAACTGATTACCTCCATCAATTTGCTTTCAATCTTATCTATTCAAGCTCATCGTAAGAAGTTTCAATATCTTCATATTGGACTTGTTCAAATTGTTGTCAAGCCTTTGTTTCGACTAGGTCTTGATATTCCTGTTCTCATAACCTTAAGAGACAAGAGACTCTTAAGATTTGAACATTCAATAATTTCTATGCTCCTCGAGTCTAACCTCGAAAGTGGACCAGTCTTTTCAAACTGTTATCCAAATTTCTCTGTTAGTCTTCAAGATGGAGCTATCTTGAATACTCTCAACCTTCATATTCAAACAAAGAATTTTGAAGTTGATGATAGTTCAAGAGCATTTGCATTAATATACAAAGTCTATTACAAGCTCTTAAACACTCAACTAAATATTAGAGCTCTTAGATCTTCTCCAAAAGAAGAGAGTCTTTTAGTTGAAGTCAATCCACTTCATTCAAATGTCATAATTCCTAAGAGAATTCCTTGGAATCTTCAAGAAAGAGAACTTGCTTGGGATTCCGAAAATGTTCAAAATCCTATTCCTACATATGTTCGGAGAAATCCTGACAGATCATTCATTTTCCTGATGGAAGCGTCAAAGTCATCTTTGATAAACCATCTTCTTCAAATACTCTTCAAAGAAGTAGAAGAATATCTAGACTACTATATAGAGCTTCGTTAAGTAAAGTTCGTCGTTCCAAAAGTTGAAGAAGTGAGTTTCCTCAGTTAAAATTAGGTTTTTATGCTTTTGGAAAAATAGTTTTACTTAGACTTTTCCTGCTACTTCTTCATCGCGGAGGATTAAGAGGTTAAGAGAGTATATACTAAGGAGGAGTTAGACTTTCTAAACTAGCAGAATGCAATGTTATTTCTTCCAGAATTGATAGAAGAAATGAATTTAATAATGATCAAACTCCTGAAGTCAAAAGGTTCACATTTGTTCAAAAAATCCTTTTCAAAAGAACAAATTGAGTCTTATTGAGATGAATTCTTTGAATCTCAATAAGATATTAGTTTCTTTGAATGGATATATTTCAAAGTTTTCAATAAATCTCCAAAAAGAATTTCCTCTTCAAAGAAAACAAAAACTATTCAAACCAATTCTTCTTCAAAAAAGACTTGGAAAACTCGGATGGAGAAACCCTTCAATCTGTTCATCCTCCACTACAAGAAATTGTAGTTCAACATGGCACTACTAAAGTAGTTGCTTCCCCTTTCAAAAGGATTGAAAGACCTGATGATACTATGGTTATCGCCAAGGATGTCAAAAGTGTTTTATCTCAAAACAATTATTCAAATATTATTTTTCAATCTATTTGTACTCAACTCAACAGAATTGAAACAAATTCTGAATCTGAAGCCCAAACATTTGACAAAGGAAAGAAAAGGAAAGAAAAAAAAAAA
>OU503051.1:9654858-9665996 GCA_912172775.2 Fraxinus pennsylvanica
GTTATTTTACCAAACATTATTGATATAGGCTATTTTACCAAACATTATTGTTGACTAGGATTTTTAAACAAATCCCCCAAGTTTATTTTCTCTTCTTGCTTGGGCAATCTATCTTTTTTCTTTAAAGAAGAAAGGATTTTGCCCCTTTAACAAATTTTTTTTTTTAATTCAAGGTGACATCAAATAACTTGATAGAAAAAATTACTTTAAAACAATCCAATGATGAGAATTATATTAAGTAATATGAGACATGATTGAAAAAGAAAACTTTGGGAGAGGAATACAACACGTACACCTAGGTTTATCACCCGAGTGACATAATGCAGAGGTGTCACCTCTACATTGGCTGGTGGACAAATAATAGCTGACATCTTTGCATTCTATCATCCAAATGATAAACCAAAGTGTATAAGGAGCATAAATGTTATGATTTGTATTTAAAAAGTACCGTGGAGGGTTTATCATCAATCTAGCAAAAGGAATTCGTAAAGGGAATAGATACAAGCAGTGTTCTAAAATGGGCGCAAATGCGCCGCCTAGGCTCACATAGGCGTGACGCGATGGGCGTAGAAAATGCGTCAAATTGGTCAATGCGCGTAAAAATGCGGCCAATAGTTTTTGTTGACCACCTAGGCATGCATAGGCGTCTCAATACGTGCCTAGGCGTCTCAATACGCGCATCAGGCGAGCCTATGCGTGCCTAGGCGCACATTAAGACGCCAAAAAAAATTTTGTTTCTTTTTTTTTTGATATGATATAAAAAAAATTGTTTTTTTAATATAAAAATCTATTTATTATAATTAAAATAATATTAAAAGTACGAAACGCGTTATGACGCTTATTCTCCGCATTGACCCGCTTAAGCTTGTGATTCTTGATTCTCGACCTCGAAGCTACGCTACGCTACGCTTTACGCTTTTTAGAACACTGCTTTTTCATAAAGTTTAGCCAAATATGTAGAGGTTTAAGATGACAGGTACTACGTGGGTTTTATGTATTTATTTTGGTTTCTAAACTTGAGTATTTATTGTGAAATTTAGCAGAAATTTATCTAATTTAGTGTAAAATTTGTTAATTGTAGATAAAATACTAAACATGGATACAATTGATATGAAACATGCATTTTGGAGCTTAATTAGGGTGATTAAGGGAAAAATTGGAGATTAATCGGAGTGCACACAATCAATTAAAAAATTAATAAAGCATTTAGAATAAATTCATAAGTTTTAGGAGCTAAAGTCAGTATTTTGAAAGTTTAAAGACACAATTGCAATTCGGAACTTACATCAGACCAATTTCGAATGATTGTGGAGAATTAGAATTGAATTCTAAATATTTAATGATTAAGAACCCGAGATACAAATAAAAATGGACTTAGCTAAATAAAAGAAAAATAAAATCAAGACCAAATTGTAAAGGGAAAAAGAGAATCAGCCTTGCGATCGCAAGGGAAAAAAATGTTCAGCAAAATTCAAAGTGTTTGGCCTGTGCGATTGGACCTATGTGGCATGTTCGATCCCACTGGAAAGTTAGATTTTCTTGTTCGAGTCAACTTTTATTTGGAAAACAATTGGGACACAATCTTTTACCTAATTTTTGGATCTATAATACACATCTTCATCTACAATTATAGGGGCTTTGGGGTACAAAAATACATATATTTTGCAAAGTAGATAGACCTAAAGGGAAATACAACATTGAATGACGGCTACGACAGCTAGAGATGACAACATATTCGATTTTAAGGGTTTCTTCTTCATTTTCCTTCAGAAGAGAAGATGAGAATTCATTTTCGATTTCTAATATTGTAATCATGTTTATTAATTTAAGTTAAATATTAAAGTTTAAAACTTTAAATGAGAAAGTAAAAAAAAATAATAATTCTACTAGTTCGGGGCTAGTCTTATACAATATTTCTTCACATGCATCATTGGGGCCAATAAATCATGCCTAGATGAGGCACATCTATTGTCGACCCCAAAATACGTACTGATGATGTGGCCAACAAATCTGAAGGCATCTTACATCCACGCAAGCTGGATTCCTACACAATTGGACAAACCGTTAGTCACATGTGGCCTCCTTCGGAAGGGAAGGAGTTGGTCGCACGCACTCTGACGGTCAAGTCATTTGGAGGAATAATTATGAGTGTGGGATAACTTTTAACATGAGCCTCCAAAGTAAAATAGGGGTCAGCTTTGGGGTGGAAGAGTAAAATGTGTGTGGAGCAAGAATATAGTTTTGCGAATTTAAACTTGCATTAACTTTGAATGGCACTGGGTGTGAGCTTTTATACTTGGGTAAAATGAATGGGGTCTGTTGAATGATAGTGCATGTAGCCTCACCCAAATCACTTCCATTTCTTGTCATGTACATTAATCAATCATAGCTTTAAATATTAAGACTACTTTTTTTTATCCATAAGGCCTAGCTTGAACTTTAGACTTGACCAAATAGGATGGCGGCGGCGGTGAGTTGTCTTGTTAATCACATGGCACGAGATCTATTCAGGATCTAGTCACCGCCTCGTCTTGGACCGGTTCTTACACTGGGGTGTGTGTGTAACGGGGTCGGTCCAGGTCTTTTATGTAGGGAAAAACGGGTCGTTCAAACTTGAAGTGGTTCGCCTGCGTATAGTTGGGTCGTCCCATATCAGTATATAAGGCGTGGGCCCCCCGAGTCGTTCGCCACGTAGGTTATTTGAGCCCATGTGTGGGTCCTAGCTTTTCAAGGTGTAACAACGGTCTCTGAAATCCAGGTATGATTATTCGTATAATGCATAGACTTTTGAGTTTGAAGGAAAAGTTTGGAGCAGATGTCGAGCCTCTTTGATAATTGAAGCCTGTGATAAAGCTTAATGATATGAGTCTAGGCCCTTGGAGCAGATGTCGAGCCTCTTTGATAATTAAAACATGTGATAAGGCTGAATGATATGAGGCGAGGCCCTCGAAGCAGATGTCGAGCCTCTTTGATAATTAAAGCTTTTAGTAAGACTGAATGATATGAGGCGAGGCCCTTGGAGGTAGCGGTGAATGAATACGTCGCCCTCTTCCACGAAACGGCTGAGTACAATGACCTTGGCCTATATTGGATGAAGGTCACATACAATAAAGTCTTTGAGAGGCTTGCCGAGCTGCATCTCCAGCTGGAGTCATCTTCTTTAAATGAAGAATTTCTGGCGGATAAGTCGTCCCCCTGCTAATGAAGAAGAGGACTCGGTAGAGGATGTGGATGCCCAGAAGGGTCCTCAACAGGATGATGCTGCCGTTTAGACTAGGCCTTCTTGTTCGCAATTTCTTGTGATTTTTCTCCTTGTAATGATCAATTTTACTTGAAATTTAATTCAATTTTTGTAATAGTTCTCTCTTTGTAGCATTTCTTCATGTTTGTAACTGATTGGCCATGGACTTATCACATTTAAACTTGGGCTCGTCGTAATCAATTGAATTAAATTAACTTATGGGCTCACCATAATTAATTTTGGACGATAGTAATCAACGTATGATCGCGTCCTCACTAACTGAATGGAATCTTCTTATGGGCTCGCCATAATTAACGTTATGTGATAATAATTACTGTGAGCTTGTCCTCGTCAACTGAATCAAATTATCTTATGGGCTCACCATAATTAATGCTGAGCTGCGATAGTATATGAGCTCGTCATAACCATTCTAATTAAATTAACTTATGGGCTCACTATAATTATCCTTGGACGGATAGTGATAAACGTATGAGCTCGTCATAATTGATCTTAGATGTTCATAATAATTTATGATCTCATCATAATTAATTTTGAACAAAGTAATATGAGTTTGTCATAATTATTTTAACTGGATTAACATCTTATGGGCTCACCATAGCTCAACCGCTGGTGGAGTGTATGAGTTCGTCATGCTTAACATATGAGCTTGTAATAGTTAAAAGAGTTTTTGAAACGAAATTTGCATTAATAAAAAAATGTACATAACCAATTATCATGGTCTTACTGATAATACATACTCAAATGTTCCACATTCCTGGGGTGGGGCTGCATCTTGCCATCCAGGCTTTCAATTAGGAAGGTCCATGGCCTAACATCGCCATATACAGTATAGGCTCTCCCAGTTCGGACCTAACGTGCGTTATGCTAGGTTCTTTGGAAGAAAAGAAGACACTCCTGAGTACAAGATCGCCTCTTCTGAATGATTTCTTCTTGACATTGGCATTGTAGTACCTTGCCATTTTTCTCTGATAGGATGCCCGCTTTATCTATGAATCATCTTTCCTTTCTTCAAGGAAATCGAGCTCACACCACCTTATCTCCTCATTAGATATTTCATTAATGTGCAGACGGCGAGATGAAGAAAGACCCACTTCGACTGGGCTCATGACTTTAGCCTCGTATGCCTTAGAGAAAGGGGTTTCTCCCGTTGCAGTTCGACTGGTAGTACGGATTGCCCACAACACATGGGGGAGTTCGTCCACCCACACCCCTTTCGATGCATCAAGTTTATTTTTCAAGAGGTGCTTGATGGTCTTATTAACTACCTGAACCTCACCATTTGCCTGGGGATGATGGGGGAGGAAAAATGCTTATTGATACCCAATTCGTCACGTAAGTCTCTGAGCCTCTTGTTGTCGAACTGTCGCCCATTGTCCATTACGAATGAATGGAAAATTTCGAACCGCATTTTTGAAGTAATCAATGGCGATAATTGTATAATTGGCACTTTCCTTTCTTTTTGGCATGGGGCCTATCAGATAGACCCCCAATTGGAAAATGGCCTGGGGCTAGATACTACGGTCAATTTTTGTAATGGTTGTCTTTGAATGGAGGAGAAACTGTGACATTTGTCGCACCTTCTCATGAATTGCACCGCATCTTTTCTTAAAGTTGGCCAGTAGTAAACTTGTCTTAGTACTTTCTGAGCCAGTGCTGGACCTCCTGTGTGGTTGCCACAAATTCCTTCATGGATCTCCCATAGGACATAATTGGCTTATTCCCCTCCAGTGCATTGTAAGAGTGGGAATGAGAAGCCTCTTTTGTACAGTATTTCGTCCTGGAGTACGTAGTAGGCGGCTCTACGTCTAAGTTTGTAATGTGTGACCTTTGAGGTAAGCAATTATTGGTTGCATCCATTGTGGGGTTTCATCAATCCACATTACCTCTTCCACCTTAGTTGTGGAGGGCTTAGGAAGGTATTCAACCAGTACAATCTTAAGAAGCTCTGAATCCTTGCTGCTGCCAATTTTGATAGGGCATCCACCTGCAGGTTCTCTGTTCTTGGTATCTGGGTTAGCTCCAATTTTTCAAAGCAGGGAGCAGGTCCATAACCTTCTTCAAGTATGCTGTCATACATTTATCTTTAGCTGCTAAGCTATTGTTGACTTGGCTTACAACTAGCTGCAAGTTGCTACAAACTGCTAAGTTCTTGACCTGCATTTCCTTAGACAGTCTAAGACCTGCTAGAATCGCCTCGTACTCAGCTGCGTTGTTGGAGGACTTAAAACCAAACCTCATCGCACAATTAAGTTTGTGGCCTTCTAGACTCTCCAGCAATATACCAGCCCCAGATCCCGTTTCTCCAGAGGACCCGTCAATAAATAATTTCCAGGTTGGCAGGTCTACCGATTCCATCTCCATATTGATGTTCGTTGCCTCAGTGAATTCCGGTATGAAGTCTGCTATTGCTTTCCCTTCATTGAGCCACTAGTTTGATACAAGATGTCGAATTCGCTTAACTCTACGGCCCATTTCATTCGCCTTCCTGAAGAGTTCGATTTTTGGAGCACCTGCTTGAGGGGGAGGCTTGTCAATACGTGTATACTGTGGGCCCGAAAACAGGGCCTCAGCTTTCTAGAGGTTATCATAAGGGATAAAGTAAGTTTCTCCATATCCGTATAACGTGATTCAGCTGGTAGCAGGGCCTTGCTCACGTAGTAAACGGGTAGTTATATGTCGTTTTCTTCCATTACCAGCACTGAACTTACAGCCTCCATACTTACAGCCAAATATAGGAACAGTTCTTTTCCCTCTTTGGGCTTTGAGAGGATGTGGGGCTTGCCCCAAGTGCTTCTTTAGCTATTGGAAAGCCTCTTCGAACTCCTTGTTCCACAAGAACTTCTTTCATCCCTTAAAAACATTAAAGAACGAGAGATACCTATCGGTTGCCTTGTAGATGAAACGGTTTAGCGTCGCTAGACGACCCGTCAATCATTGTACTTCCTTGGGCTTGCTGGGGGATTTCATATCCGCCAGGGCCTTAATTTTTTCAGGGTTTGCCTCAATGCCTCGATGGTTGACCGCGTAACCCAAGAACTTCCCTAAAGCAACACTAAAAGCATATTTCAAAGGGTTCAGCTTCATTCGGTACTTCATCAAGATTTTGAAGGTGGCTTTCACGTGTTCGATGTGGTTCACAGTCTTGACGATTTTCACCAACATGTCTTCAACTTACACCTCCATCGTTTTGCCTATGAGGTCGGCAAACATTATGTTAACTAGGCGCTGATAAGTAACCCTAGCATTTTTAAACTGAAAGGCATCACTTTGTTATAATAAAGGCCTCTATCGGTGATGAATGAGGTATTCTCCTCATCAACTGGATACATGGGGTTGATTATACCCTGAGTATGCATCCATGAAGCTCAAAAGCTCATGGACTACAGTGGAGTCGACCAACTGGTCGATCCTTGGAAGTGGAAAACTATCTTTTGGGCATGCTTGATTGAGATTGGAAAAGTTTATGCAAACTCTGCATTTGACGTTAGGCTTCTTTACTAAAACTGGGTTGGAGATCCATTTTGGGTATACTGCCTCACTGACGAACCCATTGGAATGATCCTTTGCACTTCTTCTTTCAAGGGCCCAGGTTCAAGGCTCTTCTTTTTTGCATGTGAGGAGTGAAAAGTCGGTGGCAGCTAACCTTGGGGTCTATGCCCATCATATCTTCATGCTTCCATGAAAACGTGTCTAAGTTTCTGAGCAAGAAGCTTTTGAGTCTCGTATTTTCTTCTAACTCAAGCTCATTCCCTACTTGCAGCATCTTTGTAGGGTCATTCGGGTCTACCGGGAAAGATTCAAGCTCCTCCACTGAGGTCACTTGCGAGTTTGATTTGGTGACCCTATAGTCTAAATCCACGTTGATGACCCCTTCTTTAGGGGCATATATCATGTTAACGTCTCCCCCTTGTTCAAGAGTAGGATCTTCTTCAGGTGCGTCAACCATTTCAGCGTCCACCAGGACCATATTTACAATTCGGGGCTCAAATTTTCTCAGAGAGCTAAGGTAGCATTCCCTCAAGCCCATTTCGTCTCCTCATATTATAGCAATTCATCTTTCAGTGGGAAATTTCATACACAGGTGGTGTATGGACTTAACAACTCCAAGCTCTTTCAAAACGGGTCGACCCAATACTCTATGGTAAGCAGATCGGTGATCTACAATGAGGAATTCCATTTCCACTGCTACTGTGATCCTCCCTCTAGGAACGATGTTGTCGTCGGTAAAACTATATAAGGGGACGATAATGGGGGTGAGCTCATGATCTACCATCATTTTGTCAAATGTGGCTCCAAACAAGATATTAACTAAACTCTCATTGTTTACCAACATGCGCTTGAGTCCATTTCTGGCCACTACAGATCGTACCACCAAAGCGTCGTAATGGGGATAATGAACCCCAATAGTGTCTTCTTGTGACAAGGTTATTGATGGGATGCTTACAGCTCCATGAATGGTACCATTGACTAAGTAGCTTGTCATGAAAGGATCATTTGCTTCCCTTGCGTAATTTTTCTGAGCATTTCTGGACTCTCCTCCTACATGTGGACCACCAATAATGGTGTCAGTTTCTCGGATGGGGGCATTATCCGCATTGGTTGGGGGTTCTCTCATGGGCCTTTGTCCACCTCTTGGCCTATTTCTTTTCTCTTCGCACTCCCGTCGAAACGATTCATTTCTGCAATATCACCTCGCCTCATCATGTCTAGGGTCTCTCTCATGCCTAAGCTGAGACACTTTCCTTTGTACCTGATGGGTGTTTCTTCTCTCAACACGGGGGCCTGTTGGCTCCTTATGATATGGCCTTGACAGGCAGTTCTCAGTGTTGTGGCTATTGGTTCGATTGTAGGTGTAGTATTGCCTATCTTTAGGCTCCATGTTTCTCCACCTACCTCTTCTCCTAGATTGATTCGACTGTCTTAGAGCCTCAGATCCGACCTCTTCATATGCTAAAGATGGCACTGCATTTAGTGTGGCAGTGGCTAACGTTTAGCCTGAGGTAAAGACGATTGTATGTCCCGCTTGGGTCCGTTGCTTGTTTACCAAGTGTGATACAGGACCTTATCGATGTTTCTGACGCGATGGGAGTCCCAACGAAGTTCGATTGCGGTAATCAATCAACTTCTCGTTGACAATCTCGTTTTTCATCATTTCCACCAAGGCATCATAAGAGGTAGGGTTCTTGTTTCGTACATCCATCCAAAATAGGGTGTTCATATTGAGGCCTCCTCTTAGAGCAGAAGTTGCCTCTCTCTATCCGTAACTTTCTCGCAATAAGTCATCTCATCCGTGAAGCGAGCTAAGTAGATTTTCAAAGTTTCACATGTTTGCTGCCTCATGTCCTGCGGCCTTTAGATGGGGGCTTTCCCTTCTTTGCTAGAGAAGTACTGGTTCAAAAAGGCTTTTTGAGGTCGGGCCTCTCCTAATGCTGTCGGTTGGGATTCAGTTGTACCAAATTTCTACGGTCCCAGTTAATGTGAGATGGAAAGCTCTACACTTTAGAGCTAGTGAGGCCCCTCGTAAAGACATGTCAGTCTTGTAGTTGTTGAGGGGCTTCGTCGGATCACCATTTCCTTCGTATTTGGGTATCTTTGGTGGCACAAAATGGTTTGGAACTGGGGCGCTTCTCAACTCTTGGGAGAATGGTAGGCTTTTGTCATCGTCATCTAACTCAAAGGACCTACATGGACCATCGAAATCATCTTCCTCTGCTTGGTAACGGAGGGGGTCATGACATTTTCGCTTGATTCCTCAAGTTCGTCTTGCCTCTTCTCTCTCGCCTATTTCTAGGTGAAGGAAGGGAAACCCCTTGAGGTTCATATTCGTGATTTCGTTCTGACTCTCTTTGGACGAAAGGTGGCTGGTTGGGCCTATTTCTAGGCCTTGACGGTCTAATTCAATCAAACATACTGTGGATCTTTGGAGTTCGCGTTCTTAAGCATATTCTGGGAAGAAGTTTCCCTTCTGTGGTATGTTTCCACCCGGTCGGCTAGTAGCGTAATTGGTGGAAGTGTCTGTCTCCACCTCCCTCTGTGCTAGGTCGATCTCCCTCCTAAGATATTTGGTATAATGCCTGCTGATGTATTTGCATGAGTAGCTGCTGCATGGTAGCATTCTGTTGGGCCATGTTTCTCATATTTGCAGTCATCTTGCCTACTTCCCTGGATAGGCGCACAGTGGTACCGCCTCGCCTGTGTTGGTGGGGGGACAATGTACACTCACATTTGTTCAGAGGACCTCTTCTTCAGAAGCCTCCTGTTGTTTGTTTCTACCTTGCGACACGTAGTGGCTGGAACTCATAACGTGTATTTCACTTGGAGCCAAAAACAGTTGTTTTAGGTGCTTTATCTTTTCGACGGTTATTTCTTAAAAAATAAGGCTCTTCTTCAAGGTTCTGCCCTTAATGACCTTTACCAGAAGGATGTTCGTGGTTATAGTGTAGAGTTTTCCACAGACGGCGTCAATCGGTTGACCCCAAAAAACATATCAATGATGTGGCCAACAGATCTCAATGCCTCTCACGTCCACACAACCTGGATTCCTGCACACTTGGACAAACCGTTAGTCACACGTGACCTCCTCCGGAAGGATGAAGTTGGCCACACGCACTCCGACTGTCAAGTCAATTAGAGGAATAATTATGAGTGTGGGAGAGTTTTTAACGTGAACCTCCAAAGTAAAATGGAGTCGACTTTGGGGTGGAAGAGTAAAATGTGTGGGGAGTAAGAATATAGCTTTGAGAGTCTAAACTTGCATCACATTTGAATGGCATTGAGTGTGAGCTTTAGGGTGGAAGAGTAATGCTGCTATTTAATTTCACTGGGTTATAACCTTAGTCTATATAGTGCTGATGTAGTATTAAATGATAAATGAAATTAGATGGGTCATTTAATTCTACATTTCATTTAGCCTATCATTTAACATCATATAGATTGAAGTTATAACCACAGTGGAGCTAAATAGTATTATTCTTTAAACAGTCACACACCTTGAAGTTTAATGGATCGTCAACCAAAAATAAAGAACACAATTCTCAAAAACAAAAATTATAGGAATGTGAAAGGGCAAGATTAATGGTGTGCAATTACTCGTGTTGAGATTTGTGGATGATTATTTTTGTGTCGGTGTTTCTGGTAGTATCATCCTCCATGGGCAAGAGGAGTTTCATCCTCGATTCATGCACCATGCTCTCATCCGGTGTCTTGTAATGTGAAAATTATTGGCAAACTCGTCAACTTACATACTCGTCCATAATATATCCATCACATCTAAAAAGATAACAAATGGTGAACATTGTGTCCTTTGGCAATACAAACTCCCAATTTAGGACCACAAATAATAACAATATTAGACGTTAACTTCTTGACGTCCAAAAGGAGAAAATTTCTTAACTGTCCCTCCTTCAGAGTCATCTTTGAAAAGAAATTCACCATCATTGCTAATATTACTAAAATTCCTATTTGTTTTAGCTTGTTTGTATGGTTTGTGACACTTTTCCTAGATCAGGAGCGTAAGTACCCAATTTCACCCCATGCGGCACAATTTTAGTTAATTCATGCTCAAAATCGTAGAAAATTGTGTTTTCTTTTATTTTGTTGACCGTGCCCCTTGAACTTCTAACACGTGTTTAAATATTGAATATGTAATTGTAATTGTTAGTTCTTTATTGAACAAATTATAGAACTTGGATAGTCCTACTCTTATTGGGCTCTGTATACAAAATTGGGGTGTCGTAGACTCAGAACCAAAAATTCTTCAATCTCTTCATCGAAAACTGGCGGACCATCATCACCCTTACTTGAATCAACATCCATCCACTTCCTAGGATCAAATGGAATGAAAATATTATCATCATGCAACATAACTTTTGGCATT
>OU503051.1:9667727-9679448 GCA_912172775.2 Fraxinus pennsylvanica
TCTCTTAACATGCCCCCACAAGATAGTGGCTCATTTGAACAAACCAATCTTGAAATCCATGTAGTGACTTTTAGAGTCTTAACATGATCGAATTGCTCGTTAGAGTTTAATGGGCTCTGATACCATGTTAAAAATTGGAGTTCCATCTTAAAAGGTCAACCTTATTAAGAGGAGTGGCTCAAAATCTTTATTAATTGGTCTGTGTCAATATCATTTATCGATGTGGGATACATATCCCTTAACACTATATAAAAGTTAGGATAGTTTTATCTTTAGTGTGCTTTGGCTAGATACTTACAATTTTCATGAAAATCAATGATAAAGGACATATGGTCTATTCACGTGTCGATTCATGAACACATAAGAATATGAAAACTTGTGCATAAAATATTTTCAATTAGCCACATAGGGTCACTGGTTCAAAGTTTGTCTCCCACGTCACCTCGGTTAATATTTGAGACATCACTAGGTGGAGATTCAAGTCCAAAAGCCACATTCATTATAAATAAGTTTCGTAAAGCCCTCACGAGGAATTTTTCAAAAATTCATTCATTTTAAAACTGGTGGAGGGTTGTCAGAGAATTTTCGAATGAGTTTACGAGGATAGAAAATATATTAGAGGTTAAAAACACGTCTCGAATAATATAGAGTCACGCACAGAAGAAAGCTGGCCAAAACTTTGGCCAACAAAAACGACTCCAATGGTGTCTTTTGAGGTATATTCGGTTGTCTATGATGTATATTGAATCCTGAAGTCATCAATGAAGAGTTGTAACTTATATTGAAAGGTGTTTGTGATTCAACCATTTCAATGTTAAGAACAATCAATATACCAAGCAAAGGTTCTATATTTCTTCTATAAAAAATTCTGCTCTGCAATCTTCATTTCTCCTTTGTGTTGAGGTTGTTTTCAGTAGTCCACAAGGCAAACAACACATTCAGGTTCGATTGTATCCTAGAGGTGTATTGGTTTTCCCATGTGCATCACCAGTGTAATGGGGTTAACTTCTTAAGGAAAGCACCTTGGAGCTTAGTTCTCCATGTCTAAAAGTTCATACTAGAATTTTCTAATTTGCCCATCCAACAGTCATGATGCTTACATTGGTATTCAAGGCATGGAAAACGAGTATTAAGTCCAGTTGACATTATTTTATGAGAATATATTTTTAGTACAAGATGAGGCAATAATTTTTCAGCTAGAAAAATTCCCAAAAGTTCCATGATTTTCATAATATTACTCATAAACAAGCATTATATTTACTTGTCCAACTTCAACTTATTTAGTTCTTGCACGATGGGTTTTTTGCGAGTTAAGCTGACCCCTTTGAAGGATCCCAAATGTCAATGTATATCAATGCCTATGTCCATATAAAGTCGAATAATGCTACTTATCATTATAATAATGAAATATCGATGATATGATAACTTAGGTGGAATAATGGGATAGGACGATTCAATGCCCCTCCCTTATGAAAATTGAATTATTCTATCCAATTATTCCATCTAAATTACCACGTTATCGATATTTCATCATTATAATGATAAATAGCATTTTAGTAAGATTTGAGTTCATTATTTGTTAAGAATATCTATGATTTGCATATTGAAGATGTATAAATTTTTTCATCAGTCTCCGAGTTATTCTTGTATGGTATATTATTTACAAGTAGACAAAAGGTCAAAAATTTCATTCGTGAGAGACAACTGCTCAAAATTATGAACACTTTTAGCATCTGTCTCTTTGATCAAAGCTAAGTGCTAGTAGTTATCAAGTGCTCATGATCCGGTGGAGAGTACTGATTACCATGTTGAAACTAGAAAGAAAAATGACACAACATGAATGGTTCGGCTTGCATACAGGCTACACCCATCTGAGAGATGAGTGTGTTTTTCATTATATTCTTTTTATGCATTACAGCAGCAACATCTAGACCACGAACCTGCATATTTCTTTAGGTAGTGGTGATATATATAAACGAATTGATCGATCTAATTGCATTTATCCATAGCATGACTATTTCACATTAAAACTTTGTACACTATAGCAAGATATTTTGCAAATTATATTCAATTAGACATTTAAAAAATGGCAAATTGTTGCTGTTTTGGTTATCAAATCAACCATGTAAAGAAAAATTGCACCTGAATTTGTACAAAATATTAATCCAGTTTTCAATACTATATATATCTTTCTGACTTCTCATTATTTTCAGTGTATATCTGAAAGCTTTATCGGTGGATGACTATCAGCCATGCAACTCTAAAGCAACTTTTAATAGGCATCGGGTGAAAGATGCCGTTTACCCTCAGCAACATTCAAACCCACTTGAATCCCCCCATGTCCATAATGTTGCCTATCTGTACATCAAAGAAATGAGCTTAATGTGTAACGCTGTCGAATTTTATAAAAAGTATTTCGAAGCAATTGTATAATACCTTTATTGCTTTAGAATTCGATTATACAAATATTAAAGCACAAACAGCCTCCAAGGATTCACAATTTTGCATCAAGGGTGACCATATTATTGAAGACAACTCCGAAAGAAACGGACTCCCTGTTCCCAATGATTATAATCATGAGTAAAGATGTTATGGCCCTCAAGATAGAAAGAAAGCTTTGACAATTTTTATTTAAGAATTGGATTAGCAGAATAAACTGGGAAAAAAGAATCAATTACCTGCAGTGCGAAACTAACTACTGCTTCATCTATCTTCAGTGCTACTCTTCGTAGTTTATCTTCTCGTGATTGTCCTAGTTTGAGAATCCCCTGCAATTTGAATCATGTTATATTAATTGGCTAATGCAATCTCGTGTACTTTCCTTTTCTATGGAGTCTGACCGTAAACCATGTTCATGCACAATCTTGATCTCAATCAAGATGCGTTTACCTGATCTCCTAGCACTCTACACATGCTTGAGAATTCCACAATCCCCACTGGGGGAATTAAAGTTGATTTACAGACATCCATGTAAGATTTGTTCAACTGCACACACATGGTAGGGATATTAGTCACATCACTGTCTGAATTTTCCTACACTATTTATATAAGTAGTGGAAAGCATACCTCGCCAACAGTTGTATCCTTCTTTCCCCCTCGGAAAAGCTTCACTGCCGAGCAAAGTATGATCTGCCAAAAATAACCAATATTCAAAATGGAGAATATATATAGTGCATTAAGAACAGCAAAGTCATCCACACTCATGGAATCAGAAGAAATATAATGAAAAAATAAACTCTTGGTGATGTTATCGGTCTAAAAGCATAGTCGTCCCGAAAAGAGTTAACATGCTGCAAGTAAAAGTTACCTGTTGATGTTGTGGGAGAGATTGAATAGTGTCCACTACTGGTGATCTGTATGCCTTGGACAGTGCAATAGCCAAGTGATCAACCCTCACCTATAAAAAATCTACTGTGTTATAGAGGTAAAATAGATTGCAAGCAAATAAAGAGCTGTGCTCTGCTTCGCCAACGTGGAAAAGAGCCCGTGATGGGGTTTTCATGTGGAGAAACAATCAATCTCAGGGATTGATGAAAGGTTCATGCAAAAATAACAAAAGGACATTTTCACTATATTACAAAATTCCCAGGTATTATATTGCAGAAGTGCATCCTGGGATAGGAAGATACTGAAGGCCATTAGAATTATGTGATTATGAGGGGAAGCATGGATTGCTGTAGCAGATACAAAAACATAATTATCAATGTCTGAACGGTCAACTAAACTTATTTCCTCAAATATAAAGCACCAAGGTTGGTAATAGTTGCTTATTTCCTTGCACACATAATTTGATACAATAACATCTTATGGCTTTTCATAGCTCTGATCTCCTGCCGACAGTTGGCACGATAAAAACTTTCCGTCACGTTAGTGGCAAGAGAACCTTAGTCATGATTCTCTTAAACGGTTATAAATTCAAAGAACCATAACTAACGTTTTCTTGCCACTTCACAGTGGGCAGGAGATTAATTCCATAGTTTTGTAATTACAATAGTACAAAATTATGATATAACAAGGGATGAAATCTCACTTCGAATAAAAATGAAAACATAAATCAATTTATAAGAGTTTGGACTACTCTTAATAAAGTTGACATTTTAAGATGGAATCCCAAATCTTAACAACACTGACATAATGTTATTTAAAGAAATCAGTTGGCATAATGACAGGCTAACTGTAAAACTGCACTTGTGCCTTGTGACAATATACTTAAGATGATACCTACTTAGTAATAAGCTGATTGGACCTAGAAACTTCAGCATTCTTACTTTATCTAATCATAGATCAATAAAAAACAAGTTGACGATGATTATCTGTTGGCTTCATTTGTGTCAAAGCACAATATTTAAATACTAAAGGCGTTGGCCTGTGGTCAAATAACAAATTCAGCTTGTGATTGATGGTTATAATGTGAGGCTTACAATATTATTGTCTGGTTTTGGTAATATATCACAAGCAGCAGATCTCTGGTGATCATCACTCTCTAATGATGGTGAACTGAGCTTGCTGATAGAGTTTCTTACTTCAGCTTCCAACATCTCAATTGCACTCCTAAAACAGCATAAAAAAATATTGATACTGCTGTTTCTCCGCAGATAAAAGCAACCCAAAATCTCAACTTTATTTATATCCAGTATCCAACAAAGAACTTTAGCATCTATAGCAGATTGTATGCAACTGTTTTGCGCTTACACCAGTCATAATTATAATGCCATATGCAAAATGATCGGCATAAGAATAAAAGCGCAAACCTGCAGATCGAAAGAGCTTTCCTCATGTCTCCAGATGCAGCAGCAACTTTCTGCATTCACAAGTGTTAAATTAGAACACTTCAGAGGCAAATGAAAATTGACCTTAGGCACACACATGGATATACCATGAGATGCTTTCAAATGGGCAAAGCTTAATAGCAATGGAAATCATGGCTACGAATCTACAAGCAGAGCAAGGGAAACCACACAAATTCAAAACGCAGGAATAGTAGAGTTTAAACTTACTCTAGCACAGAGATCCAGTGCTTGTGGCTGGAAAACAGTGTAAGGAAGTGCCTGTTGAATGAGCAGTCAGATTAAAATGATTGCTGAATCTATTTGCTCAAATCAGCAGTATCATTGATAGACAAAGAAAAGTACACAAGAATCAATAAAACTAAATATTATATTAAATTAACTATCAGTAACTAAATTCCACACTCGGCCATAAAGAGCTGTTGTTTGATTTTTTTAATGAAATACATTAAGGGAGATAGGAAGATGATTATTTGGTAGTACGGAACTTTTTTGTTCTGGCAATTTTATGCTTTGAGTCACTGAAAGATCTAAAAAATCATTAGTCAGCTTGATTAAAACAAGTGCAGAAAAGGTTCGGAGTATATTTTTAGTTGATTTAATTATGTAAACTTTCCTTTTGTGATCATCACCGTGCCTAATGTCTTCAACTATTGGCAGGAATGAATCATTTTTCTTTAATGACAAAATATTGCCCAGACAAAGCAAATTAACATCATACATATCTGATAAGTTAAAGAATTACCATTAGTCTCTGCTTAAGAATTGTGATGATCTGATCCTTGGAGTAGGCACGAAAAGTTATGACCATAGGTTTGCCTAGTAGAAGAAAGAATCAACTGTAAGCTTGCTGAATCTGTGTACTAAATAGAAATCAATTGGACAGAAAAGAGAGGGCAGTTGCTGCGCACTGCACCAGGTACTTGTTTTGATTGTGAAACCATACATATTTAGACTAAATGAAAGAGACTACATCTCCCAAATAGAAAGGGCAAAAGCACCTAGTAGTACAAAGAAACGATAAATTTACTTGTTGACACTTCACAAAAACTCCAAAATGAAGAGTAGATATAAACAAGGTAAAGTAGAACTAGTCATTATGGTCATATAATCAATCTGGCACAAGGAAAAGGTTTTGAGATTAGAATCAAAGTAGAAAATTCTTCTTCTCCTTTCTTTTTGACAAACCTGGCACAGTCAAAATAAAATGGGGGGATATTGAAAAACAGTCTCATGTAAAAACAAGTACTCACAGTTCAAGGACTGCAGTTTAGGAAGAAATCTATCAGCTAGGTCAATAGCATTGGCGATCCCTGTAATGGGAAAAGACATTAACACTTCCATGCCTGAGAGCCATCAGAAACAGAAACAAATCAACAGAACAGTAAGCATACCAATCAAAATACATTTTGAGAATGGCATTGTTGTTAGCATGAAAAGATCGTGAAGCACAGCCCGATCTTTGGTGATTAAATAATCCAACTCATCCGCAATGATTAACCTGTCACACATTTAAGTTGAATCAGGATAGAAGTCTAATTATTTTTCACCAATAATCAACAATTTGTGTGTGTGTGTGTGTGTTAGACAATGTAAAGTGATAATCATCTTCAGACATGAGAACTCTAACGTAAAGATGTTTAAGAATTGAAGAATCTGATTCTTACACCATCCTCATGCCAGGTAGATGCTGCTTTTGAGAATACAGGTTGCGGAGGTCTTGTAATGGTAACTTAGAACCTTTAACTTTTCTCTGAGTTTGGCTTCTTCCAACAATCTGTAAGAATTCACCACCATGTTATCATATCCAAGCTTTCAGTTCAGAGTCATACTTATATGATAAAGTAACATTGTTGTACCTTGCTGAAAATCTCAGTAGCGTTTGTAAGAGTGGTGCAGTTGATGGATAACGTGTCTGGAGGCTGAATACCTGCCTGATACCACCAAAAAGAAATTTGTAAGAATAGACTGGAGATACACGTAGAAAATAGAAGAAACTATAAAGTAACAGATCTTTCTATTAGGAGAAGCACGTTTTGAATTACATGACATTTCAAACTCAAATTTATTGGAAGATCACCACTCACGTGATTTCAAACTCATTCCCAAATGCAGATCCAGAATCAATGTCATGTTGGAGAAAACACAAATTTGACAAAGATACCAAAACATTTAAAAAAATAACTGCAATGTAAAAAAACTGAGTTCAATTTGTAAAACTCAAAACATAAGGAAACAGGGGAGGATTGAAATTCATGACCGCCTAAAATGACTTATTGAAAGTGTCAAGTTTATTTATACCACTAAGAAATTTTACTAGCACAATAAGTTCAAACAAATATATTATTAACAATATACAAACTTCTAGCATATTCTATTACTACTATATTTCCACTCTAGTTAAATTATGCTCTTAAAGATGAGGCATTCTGCCACATCCTCACTAGTAGTAGTTCAAACTTCAGTCGTCAGCTAACCATGAATTTACAAAAATGAGAAATGAAGAAAGAAGAAAAACTTGACATAAATAACCAAAATTTCTCATTTCATTAATACTTGTTTGTCAAGGGACAAAAATGCAAATCATTGTATCATCAGCATAAATCAATCTATTAGAATAACGTAACAAATTTGTCAACCAATATTCAGCATCGTCAATTGTGGGCAATACTACTTACCTCCTTCGCCCAATTGACTATGTCCTCTTTTACTTTTTCCATTGACAAAGACTTTCCTGTCCCCGGACACCCACATATATATAAACTCCCAGCTTTCTCTAGCTCAACACATTCCTTGCAGAACTGCATAATCCTGTTTTGCTCATCTTCTCGACACACGACAGTGGTTGGAGCAGTGGATACGTGTAATGCCTCCTTAACAGCACTCAATTGCTCCACATCTATTATTATAAATCACACAAACGTCATTTATAGTATATCACAGAATCCAGACGACATTCAGACATATTTATAAACCTCAATTGCAGAAACCCTAATTTATTGCAAAACAAAGCTAGTTAACTTGCCACTGGGATCCCATGCTGGTTTGTCAAGAAAGCAGTCCAATAATCTCTTCTTCACTGGCGATTTGCTTGATTTCGTGAACGATTTCTCAATTACCTGCAATCATGAGCAAGCCTCGTGAATTATTGCATCAATTAGTTAATGATAGCAACATAATGTAATAAACGGGATCCAAATAAAATGAACCTGTCATTGACACTGAATTTATCCATTGTTACAATTTTAATTAGAATAAAAATTTCTGACTCACTAAATTAAATCAAATTAACCAATTAAAAGATCATCAACTAAAGATCTGCAACCATAATAAAGTAATTGAACTCACTTTCAGGGGACTATTAGGGCTGTCATTAACGCATGTGCGAGGCGATTTCCGTTTCAATGGAGAACTCTGCACTGGCAATGGAGTAGAAGAGATCGGAGTGTTTCTAACCCGAGCCGAATCCGATCTCAGACAGCGTTTCTGCGGTGTAGTGTTTCCGATCTCCGGCGTCTGATCGACGACCTGCGATGAGCGACTTCCGGCGATGGACGGCATCTTATTAGGTTTTCAGAAAGGCTGGTGTACGTGGAAATGGGAAGGAGCAACAGTAGCATTATTCTTATATAGTTGGTGGGAAAATTTATTGTTTTAGCGGGAAAGAAGTGGACGTGGTTAGGTGGATTTCCCGCCATTTATTTTGAGTTCTCAGAAAGTGTTCCCACCAAATCCATATTAGTTATGCAGCTCGTGTCGGGCTGGGTTGCGCCTGGGGTGAAACCAGGAATAAGCCTTAGTGGGCTTCAAATTTTTATATAATTTAATTATTCCCAAAGGACTCTCAATTTACAATTCACGTTACATAGAATTTTATTTAAATTGATATCGAAATTAGAGAGAACGTAATAATTTTATTTTTATTTTTTTGAAGTAGCTATCTTTGTCTATTTATTTTAAGTTAACTCTTTAACCTTTTTTTTTATTTCAAAATATGAGTCACATAGCTAGTCTCGAGTTCTTCAAATCGATAAAAATATTCAGGCGTTGGGTGAGCTTGTGTTCGCCCTGTCCACGAGCTCACCCTGCCCATCCTCGTATCCGCCCATGTTCATTGCAAGCTACTTATGCTTTTTATTTACTTATTAAGATTTGAACGAGCTAATCAACATGTTTTAGATCTCTAGTAATTATTTACATGGTATATGTGTCGTGTTTTTAGAGGAAGTTATCGGACGCATACGGAGTGTATAAAAATTAATTTTTATAAAAAAAATTATCATTTCATTTTCTAACTTGCAGAATTTTTGTTAAGATTTGAATGGCAGAAGAAATTCAAGCAACTAGATTTTACTATAGGATATGCAAGTTCCTTTTCACATCATGATCATACCTAAACTACACTTCTTCTCCTTCTTCCTCTTACGCTACAACTCGACAAGTCAACATGTCCAAATATAGCACGGAAGGAGGATTGAAGAATCTCGAGGTATGGATGTAAACCATGCCACGTAGCCCAAATGATGTATTTTGTCTGCTCGCATTGGACTACTCTAAAGACGGGTGGAGTCCGATTGACACATTTAACATTATCAAATGCTCTTCTCTATACAAACTCGAACTCAACCTAGCAATTTTTTTCTTATGAGCTCACCTCCGTTGGAGAGTCGTACACTGCATTACTCATTTCTTCAAACAAGTAGTCACAACTCTGATTTAGATCGAAAAGAATCTTTACATCGAAAACAAAGACCTTTACGAATAAAACACATGCATAAAGATAATTTTTGTTAAAGGTTGAAATATTGTGGGCTCTTCTATAATTAAATTGAATGGCTTAAAATTTTGAAATAGATTTATCTTGGAGTGTTTCTCTAGTCCGGTTGGATTTGGAATGTCATATTTTGTATGGACATAAATGAACTTGGGATCTTAACATTTTGCTGGGCCAAAAATCAATGACATACTCTACAGTGATGGACACTGGACAGTGACCAATTTCTTGTTCATTTTGAGAGGGTTAGATATTTTCTTTGGTGTATTCCCATTTTGTCCCCCACCGAGGCTCGTGCAAAATGTGACTCGATGGAGTTGCTCCAACTTGCAAAATGTTGTGTTCTCTTTGTGTTGGATGTATAATTGTATATATTGGATTGAATGGAGAAAAATATATGTAAGATGCTTTGTATGTTATTTATTCTAACGTACTTAAGCCGCTGTTCGAGGCTTTGAGCCTTATCCTTTAAAAATTCAATTTTTTTTCCAAATTCATTTTCAACTATGCATTTTTTTCGATAAATTAATTTTACACGTAAATTCAAAACTTAAGATCATCTTTAATCTCATTGGTCGAGCTTAACTCTGTCTTTTCATATTGTAGTTTTTTACTTTTCTTCCAAAAACTTTGACATACTCTGCATCTTCAACATATTTAGATAATGTATCTAGATTTATATTGAAAAATTTACAACACATCCATATTTTGAATTGTAGATGTAAAACACGTGTTTCTGACCTGAGCGTCAAAAGACATGTATATATCATATATGTGAGAAAGATATTTTTCTTGCACTAGTTAGAGTTCCGTATTGAAGAAGCAACCATTTTTATGAAAATTGGTCTTTAAAGAATTAAGTATTAATATCAACGCCTAGAAGTCTTGTGCATTTGCCAGATAAGATCAAAATCTTAAATTTAGCACACCACACAAAATCATTTTTGGTCAATCTTAAATATCTACGATGGAAATGGGAAACAAAGAATTGTCGGTGTGGTGTGGGGTGGAAATGGTTATATTAATAACTTTTTTGAGTGTAATGGGTGGAGGTTGAAGGAGCAATCTTATATGTATATCTTTCTTTACCTAATTTGCACTTGGCAAAATCTCATATTATCTTTCACATTTCACATATTTAATCCAACCATTATCCATTTACCACATCTTTCATTTGTAAACCAAGTGATAAAGGAGGTGGTACAAATAGTTTAACTCTTGAAGGAGAGAATAGAAGATGAGAATAGTGGCGTGGGATTGGCGTTTGCATGTCGTTGTCCAATTTTTAGACTAATGGTCCGTTTGATTGCAAATGTGAGAAATGTATGGAAAGAAAATGAATTTCAGGGAATTAAATTGCATATAAATTGTTTTACTGAAAATGTTAATTAATTGTATTTGATTGGTATAATTTTCCACCTGAAAATGTTGAAATTTTGGATATTTTGATATTCATTTGACTTTATTTTTCATAGAAATAGTCCATTGAAGAGAATTTTTTTTTTTTTTTTTACAATTATGGATATAATTTCTTTCCATTGCAAAAAAATTGAAATTGATTGGTTTTCCACCAATTCAAGGAAGTTGCACCCGTAAATTCCATGGAAAAGTTTTTGCATCAAACAAGGCAAAATGTAAAGTTGGAAAATATTTTCCATTTTCCATGGAAAGCCTCGAGCTATCAAGCAGGCCCTAAAGGTAGCAAATCCAAGCGAATGAAATTCCTTTCATATCCAACTTAGATATTAAGTCATTAGTTGGTCTCAATTTTTTAAAACTCATTTTTAATTCGATATATTTTGGAATTCATAATTTTTATCAACTTATCAACGACGCATTTTATCAATTTTATCACATTCTTCTAGAAATTTGATTTTTAGTCAAACTAAATAGGGACTAAGAGCGTGATTGGTAAGTTTAAAAAATGTAAAAGTTATTAGTTTATAAAAATTAAACTTATTCATCTTATTTATAAATAAGAAAATTACTTATATTTTAAATTTATTACTACTACTATATTAATGTCAAATATGGCCCCGTTTGACACCCATTATTTTGAAGAATGAGTTTTTGAATAGTGATTGATGTAAAGAATGTGTGGTTAAAAAGTAAGAAGAATTTTTGGGTTTATGTGTAATATTATTTTATTTGAAGAATGTG
>OU503051.1:9708745-9727749 GCA_912172775.2 Fraxinus pennsylvanica
TTTTTTACAACATTTTGTTACAATACAACCCTGTTATTTATCGATTGGATTCTTATACAATCGTATTTCTTTTGTGCCGGTGACCTGAACGGAAACGTCTCGTGCCTTTTTGCTACTCCCACGCCCATTCTCTGGAGTTCTCATGACCGTTAATCGGCATTAGTGTGTTGGATCAAGCTTACGTGTGCACGAGTGGGCCCGGCATCTGTTGGCAACATTTTTTGAGGTCAACAAAATGTATAATCTGTAGCTCATGGACATGATATCGATTGATTGGTCAAGACACTCATTAAGCAAATAAATGAAGAACGTTCACCAATTTACTGTAATTAAAAGTTAACATGTATTTGTAATTAAATATTTGAATATTGCTTTCTAATTTAAATTCCTTAAAAAAAACATAAAAGTATAACATGTTGTTGGCCAAATTTAGAAAGTTTACTTATTTGTAAATAAGTAAGTTTTAAAAGATAAATGATTTCTTAATTTATCGAAGTTAAAAATAAGTAAATTTTTTATTTCGACGCTATAGTGAAAAATATTTACAAATGGAATAACATTTTTGTTTACAAGCAACGACAAAGGTACGTTAACTTTGAACACATATGAATTACTTATCACTTAACTCATATGAGGGACGCTTGGTAGAATTTTTGTTTATTATAGAATAATTTTTTGAAAAAGTAATTTTAGGTCAACTTTCTTTAAAAACCATTCTAACTAAAAAAATCGCTTCTACAAAATTATTTAAGGCTCGTTTAGCATGATTTTTTCCTTTTCTTTTGCTTCTTGTGTTTCGTGAGAATGTTACCTTAATTTTTGGTAGGAAACTAATCTCGGAAAAGAGATTCTTATTTTGAAGTGTTTTTAGAGAAAATCAGTGACCAACTTCCTTTAAAAGCTCTTCTAATTAGAATAAGCATATTTATAAAATTTGTCAAATGTATGCAAAAGTTTTGAATCTCAAAAACTCATTTCACCTTCTCAAAAGTCGAGTCGAATGAACATTGAACATGTTAATAAATAATTTTTTAATCTCGAAACGAGTTTTATCTTTTTAAAAATCTTGTCAAATGTCTATAATCTACAGAGTCACATTCTTAAAGTATCTTCAATCGTTTGTTTGAGTTCCATTTTCTTTCAAAAAATGCATTTTGTAATTTTGTTATGATGGATAATGTGTAGTTAAAAAATAAGGAAAAATGTTAGGTCTACGTGTAATATTATTTTATTGAAAAATGTGCAGAAAAAATGAGGTCAAATCATTGTTCAAAAATACAGTTTAATGGAAAAAAATGGAACTCAAACATGGGCTTAAATTGTAATTTAGATCTTTAAAATGATCGAAAACATCTCCAATGAAAAGATGCAAAAAATGCTTTTGGGATAAAATATATTTTGGAATAGTATTTTTTGAAAAATGTGTGGTTAAAAGATAAGGAAAAATGTTCGTGTGAAATATTACTTTATGAAAAAATGTATGACTGAATATGATTTTTTTAAAAATAATGTGGCGTGTCTGATGGATATTATTGAGAAAAGAATGTATTTTAAATAGTGATATGTTGAGAAACATGTTTTTACAAAGTAAGAAAAAATTATTTATGTGATGAAAAATTTTATTTTATTGAAAAATGTGTGATTGAAAATGAATTTTGAAATAATGTATTTTTAAAGAATGTGTGCCAAACGGGGCGTATTTTAAAAATAATTGAGCCCAAACATGATAAAAGCATTAATGTGAGAAGTAAGAAGATATCTCCACATAAAATTCTGACCGTTGATTGATTATGATCAAGGGCCATTAGTCATTGGTCAACATCATATAGCAGCCAATTTGACCGTGTTGGCTTTTGCTGTGGAGATGGCGATGGCATAAAAATGATGTGTGTTGTTTGGTTTGGTTTGATTTTTATTTTATTATATAAAAATAAATTTGCTTTTCTTTTTCAATTTTTTTTGGTCTAAAAACATTTGCTAATGCATCTAAGTGTTTACAAGTGAGTTAAATAATAGTAGCCTAAGACACTAAGTTTAACAAAAAATTAGAAAAAATAATTTTCTGTTTAATAAAATTTAAGATAAATGATCCGATTTCCACAAATTAAATTTGAAAGACACATGAATAAGATTTTACTTAGGGCCTGTTTGATTCATCATATTTTCCATGGAATTTTCCAAGTTCCCACTTTTTTGTTGTTTGGTAGCAAAAAGTTTCTCGGCAAAACCTTTTTCACCCAACCCCCATGTGACCCCTTTTCCATCATTTAATTGAATTGGTTTTCCTACCACTTTGGTGGGAAAGTGGTTTTCTTTTAGACAATGAAAACAAATTTTATACCCAATTTTTTTTTTTTAAAAATTCNTATGGACAATTGTAAAATAAAAAAAAATTCCCTTTAATGGACAATTTCCATGGAAAACAAAGTCAAACGAACACCAAAAGATTCAAAATTTCCACATTATTCAAGTGAAAAATTATACCAATCAAATACAATTAATTGACAATTCCCAAAATAACAATTACATGCAATTCAATTCCCTATAATTCATTTTCTTTCCACCCAAATTCCACTCTACAATCAAACAGACCCTAAAAGTTTTGAAGTTGACCTCGTTTTTTGTTGCCAATAGATCCCGAGTCCTCTTGTGTCTACGTAAGCTTTTTGTCCTGTACACTTGGATAAGTCATAAGTCACACGGGACATTCTTCAAAGTGGGGGGAGGCGATCGTCTGCACTCAAATAGTCAAGTCAATTAATATATAAGTGAAAGGGGTGTGAGACGTGCTAAAGACATGAGCCACTAAATATAGAGAGATCGGATCCATAAGAGTATGCGTGAATATAAGTTGAGAGCAAATTTTAGCTTTGATAGTCTAAAGTTGCATCAAATTTGAACGATACAATTTGTGAGTTTTTATAGTAGAAGATGTGAGATACTGACCGTTGGATGGAAAGACACGTGGCATCATCCTGATGGCCAGGTGTCCTCTTCCTAGGTGTCAATGCATTCATCGTAGGTTGTGCGACATTTAATGTTTCTGAAAAATAGTCATCTTAGTATTTATGTTAAAGGGATAAAATCCCACATCGAATAAAGATGTAAACATAAACAAATTTATAAAGGATTTTGTTACTTATTTTAATAAAGTTGACCTTTTAAAATGGAACTCCAATTCTTAACATGGTATCGAGCCCATTAAGTTCTAACGAGCAATTCGATCCGGTTAAGACTCCAAAAGTGAGCATACGGATTTCAAGATTGATTGACTCAAACGAGGTACCCTCTTGCGGAGGCATGTTAAGGAATAGAATCCCACATCGAATAGAGATATAAACATAAACCAACTTATAAAGAATTGTGTTACTCCTCTTAATAAAGTTGACATTTTAAGATGTAACCCCAATTCTTAACGGGTATAACCTCATAAATGTAGACCGATGTTTTGACCTTTAAAAACTTGTTGTAGAGATGCCACAATCATCATATACACATCTTCTACATAAGATCTCCTGAAAATATGTGAGGTGAAAAATACTTTTTATCAATGTGAGGCTAGCTACCTCTCACTTCTTCCTTGAAAGCACGATAGCACTTCTTCTAGATCATGTAGGTCTACTTCGATATGGCATCTCGGATGAAGTGATGCGTCACCTCGACTACTTTGTATGTGACCCACCCTTGTAAGAGATGTTGTGGAGTGCGACTTTGTTGGTTGTCAAGTGGAGGTGATCTGAAGCCGGCTTAAGATAATTTACTCAAAATATGAACGTTGAATGGACTAGGATGACAACAACGTTAATTTAAGAAGATATCATCAAATAAAATTCTGACCGTAGATTGATTATAATCATGGGCCATTGAAGTGAACGTCATACATCAGACAATTTCAGTTTGATTGTAACACAATCAACTTGCCTTACAGCTTTCTTTTTATTATCTCTGGTTATTTGACAATTCCGAGCTTGATTTTGGACCGTCGGCTCTCACCTCCAATAACAAGATATTTATTATTTTACGGGCCTACCCTTTTGTCGGGGGAAAAAGGTTTAGAGTAAAAATAAATATCTAGATTAATTTAAACTTTGTTTTACTAAGCCCGATTTGGTAGAAATTAAAATTCAAATTTTAATATAAGTCAAAGTCAACAATTGATTTTAACAACGTATAAGTTTCATAACTTTTCAACCATACATTTCGTCAACTTTATCAAAATCTTCTAAAAATCTGATTTTAATTCTCCTGCAAACAGAGCTAAATTAATTTGGTAATAAGCTGCGATTGAGTTGGATCGTGATGGTAATAAAATATATTTTTTGTTTTCAAGACAGCTGCTCTCAAGTAAGGCCATCAACTTGACACGGTGAAAGTCAAAAACAATACGGCTCTTTGAAATTTGAAGAAAAATGGATAGATTACTTTGTTGAAGAAGAATGGTTAGAGAAGTACGAATAAAGTCTCGTGTCGACTAGACGAATTTATGAGTAATACTACAGGTACATAATCATTCATATAATGGTTCACATAATTACACGTGGCATGTGATCCTGCCTTTAATTCAACTTTCACACTTACACATCAATAAGTGGATGATTGCCACATCACCATTATGCAGAGGGTTATGTACAACTAGATTAATCCCGAATTTATAAGGTAATCGAAATGAAATTGTACATCTCAAAAAAATTAAAATAGAAAATAACTGAAAATGAAATATTGCGTGAAATAATTTGCTGCATACTTTAACATAAATTTCGGGTCAAGATACTTATTTGAAATGATGAATTTCAAGATCTTTTAAATAATTGAATCACCTTACTTTTTAAAACTCCAAATCTACAGTTTTCTTATACTCCAATGGTCACAATCCACAGTGGAAGTGGATTATTAGCCACAACTTAAGTGCCAATTTTTACGAGTTTTTATGCCAAATTAGTAGTTCTACGTGCTTTTCAATTTTAGTGATATTTTCCATACAAATTTTCACAATTTTATTGTCATATTTTCCCTCTCTTCATTGTTAGACAAAAATGAAGGTTTTGTGGGAGTTATGAGAGGTTATGGAGAGTTGTGGATGGAAAATTCAAATCACCCACTTCAACCCTTTTGATGTCTTGTGGGTCGGGTCACCTCACATGAGCGATCCATGATTTTTATTTTCTAATAGCGTGTTTAAATTTTAAAAAAAAAAGTCCTTCTACTTCCCATAATTTTTCCCACTTAAGGACTAATTGAATATTAAATATGTACATATTAGTAAAAGTCATGTACAGAGACTATGATACGCCAAAGAAAATCTTAATAGTAAATATTACGGGAGAGATTTTTAAATGTTCACACTAGAACGATGTAGACAAATCAATTCTCAATCAACATAAATCCTGCAATAAATTATTGTGATGCAAATCCGTTTTAACTTTTCGATAAAAGGTCTAATTTTCTGGCTTTTGGTTTATACCTTGATTGGTTTTTCAATAATCCGCTTTTAATAAACGTAATGTAGGATTAAATTATTTTTTTCCACTTATTTCTGCGCATTTTTATTTTTGTTGAGTACATGATATTTGTCTAGTCATAAAAATTTGCTTACATGTAAATTACTTATAAGTAAATAAGCAGGTTTGAGAGAAAACATTTCTCTTTGTAGGTTAATGTTAAAATAAGTGTGTTTGATTGTGAGTATGAAATTTGGATGGACAGAATAAATTATAGGCAATTCAATTACCTAAAACTTATTTGTATGAAAATAATGTATTTAGTTAATTTAGTTTTCAACTTAAAAAATATTATACGTGTCCATTTTTTATTTGTTACTTGATTGAGGCCCATCCAAAAAAAGAATTAAAATGAGAAAAAGAGAAAATTACCCTAAACTCCATATTATAAATTTCGAGTGTTTCAAATTAAAAATCAGATAAAATTAGGTAATAATTATTATTTCAAAAAATTATATATAATTTCTCTCCCTACTCTCTCTACAACGCAGGATCGATCGTCACCAACAACTTTGGCCAACTCAACTCTGAATAGCATATCAATCTCTCATACGCCATGGCAGCGACATCAAGTTAGAACTGGACATCGACGCTTTCAACAACTTAGTAAACCGATGATCCAGGCTTGCTGTAATGTCTCGAACTCTAAACCAAGGCTGAAACGGATCCAAAAACCTTGAGAAGCAGCATGGCCATGGTAGATTCAAATTCATGGATGAGTGCAAAGCATTTGGTCAATGGCAATAAGGACAATGGTTGTGGGAAGATTCCACCACCAGGAAATGTAGACAAAGGGAATGCCATGAATGATTAGTTTTCATCGGTGGTGGTGATAGTCGTAGTGGTGGTTAAGAGGTGACAATGATGAAAGAGTTTGGTCTAGTAATGAAGTATGAGGATTTTGTAAAAGAGGTGAAAATTCGAGTTGCGAATCTACCATTGCTTGAAGCGCCAAAACCACGAGTGGTTCTGGATTCGGATTCCCAAGTTAGGGAGGCTTGTTAGGTGGTGTCGTGGTGATGAAGTGGAGTGGGTGAAGTGAGGTGGAGGTGGTGGTTATAGATTAGAAACATGGTGAATCGGACTAAAATCCGCCCTTGATTTGAGGTGAACGTGGTGGTGGTGGCGACAGTGATTTTGGTGGTGTCATCAACGGTGGGATGGAGTGGTTAGGGTGAGGTGAATATTGTATATGATTAATTGGATAATTTATAACCTATTAAACGTGTGATAATACGTGATTGTGATTAATTAATCGAATAATTTGAATTTTAATAAATAATTTGAGTCATATTAAGTATTTAATTTGCGACTTAAATAAGTGAATATGACTCACAAATTGCAATTTATGAGGATAACTTTTTCTAATTTGTGATTATTATGTTATTATGATCCTGGCTTGTTTAATTAAACTATAAATCAAAAGAGAAATGATATTTGTACCGAGGGGGACTACCGAATTGTGTCCTCCCTCTCACGTGATTTGCGGGCCTACGTGCATTAAAAAATATTGAGTTGAGGCCCCACCCCGATGTGAGAGGGGGGACACCATTCGATATTTCTCCCTCGATACATATGTGATGACCCAAATCACAATACTTAATCAGAGGTTACAAAGAGTGTGTTTGGTAGGGATTTTTGGGGGAAGAATTGATTTTTGAATAGTGATATGATGAGAAATGTGTGGTTGAAAAATAAGAAAAAAATATTGAAGTGATGAAAAATATTATTTTATTGAAGAATGTGTGGTTGAAAATGAGAATTGATTTACCGCAAAAAATAAAAATTTGTACCAAACAGGCTGAAAATGTGACCAACTGATTTTTTTAAAAAAGTTCATAAATTTGCTATTTTTGAAAATATATTTGAAAATATTTTTAATTTGTATTATTCAAAAAAAATAAAAATAAATCGGAAACCCCAATTAAAAAGCATGCATTTCCAACTATAACCCATGCCTGTTCAAGGCTTATTCATAGGAGCAAAGGGAAACAAGCGGCTAACGTTTTCTTCCTCGAAATTAGGCTAAAAACGGAGGGAGAAGCAAGAGGGGACACATTCATCACCCCTTGGCACCAATTTATCTTGTGTATCAGTGATTTATACTCCACTTCTTCATCAACGAAGTTGGAAGGTAGTATCGGATTTTTTTTCAGTGTAAAAAAAGGGGCTTTATATGTTGAAATGCTCTCGATCTGATTGTTGTGAATGATTTGATTTTAACTCAACTCCTTATAACTTATTTATTTTTCCAAAATTTTTGTTTCTTGATGGTAATCTTCCTCTAGCAGCACTGATTTTTTCGACAACCTTTCTCTTGAATTTTTGATGCGCTTGTTTAATGGTTTTATCCTTGCCTTAAAAAACTGGCCGCCCCTCAAGTGTAATAGGTGAAATACCCAAGGTGGCTCCGCCTCTGGTCGTGTGTGATGAATTTGCATTATAAATTTGTGGGTGCCATATGATTTTCTCTTGGTTTGCGTTTTGTGATCCGATTTTAATGGAAAGTGAAAAAGTGTGTGTAATGATTTAAAGCAATAGCTTGATTTTAGGAATGTTAAATTTGGATTCAGTTTATACTTTAAATAAGCGTATGGGGTAATGTTTTGACTTAATTGGTCGGTTTTGTTTAATTGTTTTGCAGGATATTTCAATTCAGTTCAAATTAAGGAAGTCAAATCTCTATTTGCGGATCCGTAGTAAAGACGTTGTTGTAAAAGCTTTCGAATTCCTTCCATTTTTTCCAGTCTCCGTTTTGCAAAATCCTTTGTTTGTTTTGCTATTTTATACCATTAATTAAATAGTGTTGTAATTTGATTTGAGAAAATGGCAGTGAAAGTAGGAACTCCATGTTTAAATTGGTCACACCCTTCAATTCCCCAATCACCATCTTCTTCTCGAACTTTAGCCTCTGCATTTTCGTCCCCATCTATAGTAAGACGTAGTATTATTAGCAGTGATGGAGCTTTGGTGCGCCGCTATGTGCACCGGTTGGATAGGTCGGCGTTTTTTGGGACTCATCAATCGTCTAAGTTGTACCGGTCTAGATCTTTTGAGCATTTGAAATCCCGGGACCAACCTCTCCGACGAGCATGCAGTGCCAGCTGTGTTTCGTTTTCTGATGAAGAATTTTCGAAGAACATTAAAGAGGTGGCTCTTAGATTTCAATTATCTGACGATGAAGACGAAAGTTTAAGGACACACGATGCTACGTTTGAAGCAGAGCAGGGTATGCTCCTGGATTTTGTCAAAACGAGGTGTGAAAATGTTGATGTTATTTCCAATGGTGAAAACAAATTTTTAGAATATCAGTCGTTTGAGCCTTTAAAACCTCCAGATTTTCCTGAAAGAGATGAGATAATTTCCGCAAATATTGAGAGGAGGGCGAATAGAGTTGAAATTCCATTATCCCTTAGAATGATAAAGCGGAAAAAGCAATGGCAAGAAGGTTTTAGGGAAGCAGGAGAGTCGGCATACTGCTCTGTAAACAAAGCTTTTTCGTCCATGGTGTTTATAATTCAGGAGCTGCAAAGTTATACTTTGCAAATGAGGGAAATTTTGTTTTATGAAGATTTACAAGGGATTTTGGTGCGGGTTCAGAAGGAGATGCGTGCGTCCTTTGTGTGGTTGTTTCAGCAAGTGTTCTCACATACGCCAACTTTGATGGTGTATGTGATGATACTTCTTGCAAATTATAGTGTTTATTCTATGGGGACTAACGCCGCTATAGCAGCCACTCCACCGGTCCATGCTTATGGAGCCACCACAGAATCTGTTTCGGTGGTAGAAGATCAGAGTCGGGTCGAGCAAAAGTTTGATTCATCGGCTGTTAAAACATTTAAATTATCCTCATCAAATGGGAAAATCACATCAATTGGGGGAGGTAATGGTGGTGGTGGGAAATACAGGCCGGTTGGGAGTGGTACAGATGGAGACGGGAGGTTTGATGAATCGGGATATCACGGGACTGTTGTTCCTGACGAGGTGTCCTCAGTAGGGAATCCCTCAAGAACAGGTGAAGAAGAGTCAATATCTGGGCAAGTGGCCAGTGAAGAAGATGTGAGTTTGTGGAATTCAATGGTGGAAGAAGCTTCTAGAATGCGGGCTGCAACAAGTGGTGAAGCATTGGATCATGAGTTGAGGCAAAGACTTGTGTCCCCAGTGAACGCAGAGATTGAAGCTGATGATTATGCAGAGTATTTTAGGACTGAGTTGCTATATCAAACAGGATTGGCTCGAGAGCCCTATAATGCTCTTCTGCTCGCTAATTTTGCTCAATTTCTCTATTTGGTCGTCCAAGATTATGACAGGTAAATATATTTTCTTATGTTTAGATATCAATGTCTCTGTTTTTCTTGAAGAATTAGTAATTCCTCGATTCTTAGCTATTGCTATTGGATTGTGTTTTTTCAAATATTATGGTCTGTGACTTTTCTGCTTGATGATATTGCTTGCAGCCATGTTTGCTCGCATCTAATTCGAGAAATATTGTACTTGTTGGCATGAAATATGACCTTTTGCAAGCAAATTGTAGTTTTTTAGAAATTGGGATCAGGACTTTATCTTGATTGAACTGTGTGTGGTGCAACTTACATAAACCCTTAGTTTCTTTCTTTAATAGCAAAGAGCTATGCACGTGAACCATAAATAGTTTCAACAGTATCTTGAAATGAAAACTTTGATGAAAAAATATCTTCAAAAAACAAGTAAATTTTCCAATTCTTTGACAAAGGCAACCAAGATTCTAGAAATCTGAGGAATAGGAAAAAGAAATGACTTATGCTATTTAAATTGTATGTGTATGCACAATAGATACTTCAACATATTATGCAAAATTTGCTACGAAAACAAGTTAATCGTGCAAATTCTTGAATCCTGAGGTCTTAAAAACTTCTGTATTCATTTGTTTTACACGTTTTTTTTGCTTGAATCAGAGCGGAAGACTACTTCAAGAGAGCTGCAGAGGTGGAGCCAAAGGATGCAGAAGCCTTGAACAAATATGCAAACTTCCTCTGGCAGGTAAAGAAGGATCTTTGGGCTGCTGAGGAAACCTACTTGGAAGCCATTGCCGCGGAACCCAGCAATTCCTATTATGCAGCTAATTATGCCCATTTCCTTTGGAATACCGGTGGGGAAGACACTTGTTTTCCTCTAAGCTCCCCCAACTCCTCCACCGAAGTTTAACTCCAACAGTCAAATTCAATAACATGACAGATTAAAAGAGGATACACCCCAGCTATTTCTCTTGTCAATAAACATTGCTGAATAACCACAATTTATATAATAAATATCCCAAGGGAGAAAAGAACTTTTCCTTCTTAACTATCTTGTGCTTGACTTTTCTCATTGTTCTTTGCTTTAGATATTCTTGTTTTAGTTCGTTTTCGTTTCATAGTGGGTGAGGAAATAGTTTTTCATTTCTTTTGGAGGGTGGAGAGGCTTCCAATTATTGAATGATGAAACAAGAAGAGAAACGAGGCTACTCGGGTGATGTTTTGTGTTTCTGCTTAGCATTATTCTTAATGGAAATATCTACTGGTTTCAAGCCTCTCTTCTTGGTTTCTGTACGTTCAATTTGATTCATTGTTCCTGGTGACACAACGTTATTCCCAAATTGTAGTTACAATCATAAGTTCAAATAAATGTACCATTTTTTGAAAGAATAATGCTATTTGCACTCATTCACTGTCGTAGTCACCCTACGTGACATATATGTGACGATTAACGATGTATCAAATCATTGACTGCTAGTTGTATGTCACGTAGGGCAACTTCGATAGTGAGCGACTGTATGTAGCATTGCTCTCTTTGAAATTTATTTTGTTGTCTGTTAAATACGGAACTCGTGAATCATATGTATACGACTTATTTGAGCTCATTTTTTGAAAATTCATTTTTCCGAAACTCATTTTTAATCACACATTCTCCAATAAAATGATATTATATGTAAATCGAAATTTTTTTCTTAATTTTTAATCATACATTATTCAAAAATCACTATTCAAAAATACATTGTCGCTCAAAATGGGGTTCACACAAGAGCATGGTCAGACAGTGCTCATCTGCTCGCAGAGTCTTTGGCAGTTTGTACTGGCGTCTGTTACCAATAATTCTCATCTCCTTGTCCGATTCCCATAAATAAGCAAGTTTCGAAATAATTGTTTTTGTCAGTGAAGGTTAGAACTTAAAAATAAGAAAAGAAATGCTTATTTTAATGTTTGTCAGCTTTTAATTTTAGCCCGCTTTCCTATTTTCTACTACTAGGCAGTGACGTTATTTAGGCTTGAACCATTGTTCATGTACATAACCACGATTTCACAGAAGAAAGTCATATGCACACAATGGAGGGGCCCGGGGGGGGGGGGTGCGTGGGTATTTTTTTTTCATTTTTTATTTAGGTGGGCCTCACACGTGAGTGGGTGTAAAACTTATGTCAAAAATTTTTCTGTACATATGGTTTAACCCTTGTGGCTTTACAAGTTATATAAAAGGTAAAATTTAACATCAAATCAATAAGACATGTAGAGGTGTGTAATTATAAGATTTATAGTTTAAAATGATTTAAAGACTCTTAGGGTGTGTTTGAATTTAATTTTGAGGAGAATAGAAATTTTGGAATAGTGATTGATGTGAGAATGTGTGGTGGAAAAGTGATGAAAAGTTTTTGATTTGTGTGTAATATTATTTTATTTGAAGAATATGTGGTTGAAATGAAAAATGAGAATGAAAGTGATGAAAAGTTTTTGATTTGTGTGTAATATTATTTTATTTGAAGAATGTGTGGTTGAAATGAAGAATGAGAATGAGAATGGAAATGAGAATGAGAAATTAATGGGTGCCAAACGGGGGCTTAATGATATCAGAGCTCAAAAATTTTAAACGAGCAATCAATGTGTTTAAAAAGCTCAACGAGTAGTCTAATTCAAGGTCAAACGAGCCATCAATTTGTCTACAAAGCTCAACAAATAGTCTGATTCACACAAATCTTATTATCACAAAACGAGTAAAGGGCAAAATTCGGATCAATTAAAATGAATATATGAATCTACTTATAAGAGATTTGGTTGCTCATTTTATTAATAAGGCTAATCTTTTAGATGGTATCCAAGTCTCAATAAAAATCATATCCCTCTACTTGAATACCACAGTACATCTAGGGATGAGTCGGGGACGGATCCAGGAAGTCGAAGGAGCTAGAGCGGCCGTTAACCGTTTACGATTGAGAATCTTTACATACAAGCATGCATATATTTGTGTGTGCATTTATTTTTTATATAGTGGTTTTTTTTTTTTTTTAATTGATTTGAATATGATAACTTGGACAAAAACAATGGATCCATGCTCTACTGAAGAAACTTCTGGACATAACTTTATGACAAACAAAAGGTTCCAATGTACAAGGTTAGGTTTGGTACTGTAATTAGTGTTAACACATGGAATGCCATGCATTAGTATGTGCTCGTGGGTCGCCTTAATTGAAGTTGGGCCAAGAAGATGGTGACAAGTTAAACACGTGTAAAGTAAGAAATGTCAATTTACACACAACACATTTTGAGACTACGTGTAAAGTATCATGCCTTGCATGTGACAATTCAATATTTTCGCATGTCAAGCCATACCATACACGATAAAAATTTACGATGCTAAACCCATGTAGGGTCTTGCCAAGCCGACCTTCATGAACCTATCTACTCATAAAATTTAGGGTTCTCGATGTCCCCAAATATTTGATTGATTAGTTCGACCATAAAAAAAATTGCCATCAAGTCGTTTAAATGCTATCTGAAGGTAAATATACATGGACACCTTTTGAGAGTATTACAAATGAATGACTTTTTTGCGTTCAAGAATGCTTACTAATACATGTATGTACAATTTAGTTCAAATTATACCTCTTACTTGTTTATAATTTAGTTAATAACAAGTCCTTGAGTAGGGATGACAATGGGGCGGGTTCGGGACGGGGTGCGCCTACCCCGCCCCGCCACTCCCAAAATTTTGCCCTGCCTTAGACGGGGCGGGGCCATTTCCCTGCCCCGTTTATTTTTTTTATAAGTTTTTTTTTGCCCTAAAAATTTTCAATTATACGGTTAAGGAAAACAATAACTCTACTTCCAAAAAATATTTGTTCATCAAATTTAAGAACATAAATCTATAACTCTACTTCCAAAAAACATTTGTTCATGATACTTTTTTTTAATGGTTCACGGGACGGGTTTTTTCGCCATCTCTATACTTGAGGCTGAGTAAATTTTTGGTCCGTGTCATTTAAAAAAAATGGATGAATGGCATATTACTCCAATAAATGTTCAAAGTGACATTAATTTATTGCGTTTAAAAAAAAAAAAAAAAAAAAGAAAGAAAAAAAACTTTCATACTTCTAGTCCAGCATGTCACTTTGACCTCATTTTTTAAAAATCACCATCTATATCATTTTACAAAAAATAATGAAGCGTTTGGTTTGCTGTTTTCAAGTTGTTTTCAATTTTGTAAGGTACTTAAAACTTGTTGGATTTGTATTTTTGAAAACAAGATTAAACGTACAACACTTGTCAAATAATTAATTCATAATATCATTCTTCTAGTTTTCCCTTTTATATGTGACTCATTAGGTTCCCATTAACAATCTCGGATGACGTCAATTATTATTTTGATCTAATTAAAATGAGTTAAATTAAAACTCCCTATTAATCTGACATTAATGTACCTAAATTAATTAATTCACATTTGTAATTCCATATTGACCTATAGTAATGTGTCAGACAATATATGTCACGAAAAATGTCACATAGTGTGACAAAACAAATTTGTTCATTCACTGTGAAACTATAGTCTCTTCATCAATTATGATATATGGAAGTAATCATCTTGATTACCAATCATATCTTTCATCTCAATCTTAAGTCAATAATAATAATCAAAACTCTTTTCTACTCATGCACTTACTTTGACCAAAAATTTCGATATCAACTTAATCGAATGAAACACAGATTATAATCTTACTATTTAAAAGTGATAAATCATATCATTCATAACTTTCATATAATATTTTGAAAACCAACCCAGACAATGACCCGAAAAAGAGAGTCAAGGGTCAAGGAACAAAATGTTGAATCGGGGTCAAACCAAAAATAATATAATTAAATAAAAAATTATACATTCTATTAAAATTTTATATCAAGTAAAATAAATGAGCCAATGCAACTTAATATAAAATAAAAACTAAATGGACTACATACCAAATTAAAATAACTGGGCCCAGATAAGAATAAACCCTGCATATTAAAGCATTTCTCATCCTATTCCTACCAAGCTCCAATTAGAATGAAAGAAGACGGCAGACGTGAAACCAATCGGAAACCTCGATTAAACTGCATCTGGGTCGCCGATTTGGTTGCGTTGCCCAGATTTCCAATTTTTTAGCCTTTTTTTATACATGCGAGTTTTAAGCATCAACTGGATCGATAATCCATATGGTTCTCTTTTTATTATTGAGTCGACCGATTAGGTTCAATTTTAATAACATTACTTTCATATGATTATTGACATACTTGAACGATGTCGTATTAGCGACTCTAGTAGAATAACATCCAACATCACCAAAGTATGACTATCCTTATAAGACACTATGGTGACTTCAAGTTGAAAGACCAATTTCATTATCAAATGTTAGAGATTAATTATTGACTCTTAGATAGTTATCAATGTGAAATCTCTCCATCGAGTCTCCAATATTTTGTTCTCATAACAAAATATGTGTGAGTCCATTTAAATATCATTACATTTTAGTTTGTACGATTTGTTACCCACTTCGTAAGTGAAAAATGCCAACCATGGTATATCCGTGATAATGATATCCGTATCTCATTATTATTTACGACCACATATAATTTGAGATCCAGTCAATTGTAATTTGTTTTTTACAATCACAACTCCTTGTGATGAACAATTTATCAAGACTTTAATCTATGGACTCTATTAATTTAATTTATCAGAATATTAATTCAAATAAATAATAGATCTACCATAAATAAAATGCATTGATCATATTAAAAGTGTTTAAGTTTAAAGTCGATTGAACCTGTGGCATAAAACTTATAAACTTTCAATTGCACTAGATTCAATCACTTATGTATATACCATAAGAGTTTACATGACGATCGTGTTTATGATGCGATAACTCTTTGTCAGTGGATCTGCAATATTATCACTCGTGGAAACTTGTTCTTTCTTTATGTCATTTGTTTGTATTATCTGTATGATGAGATAACACTGCATTAACACGTGTTTAGATCATCGATAAGACCTTGGTTCATTCTCTTGCGCGATGATTCTTTGTTATCATAAACCACATGTATGAGATCAATAATGTTTCGAACTACTCCAAATTCATTAAAGAATTTCTTGATCCAGACCACAACCCTTGATACTACTGAAGCAGCAACATCTTTAGCTTCTATTATTGAATCTGCGTTTATTTCTTGTTTGGAACCTTTCCACTAACCACTCCATTATTAAGAGCAAAAATCTATTCAGACTTACTATCTTTTAGTCTACTGAAAGTTAGCATCAATATATCCATGAACTCTTAGTATATTTCTCCATTTTTATCTATATAGATTGCGATAGGTTAAGCAATCTTCTAAATCTATTTCTATAGATCAAGTTGTTTCTCCCATATCTTTTATGGAGAAATTCTTTTGACAACATAATTTAACTGATTGAAGGGGATGTCGTTTCCCATTAATAATATGTCATCTACATATAATAATAAGTAAATGATAGTGCTCCCACTTGTCTTTTTGTAAACACACGGTTTGTCTTTCTTTTTGATAAAATCAAACTTTTTGATTGTCTCATCCAAGCGAAAATTTCAACTCCTAGAGGCTTGCTTCATTCCATATATGGATCGGTCAAACTTGTATATATTGTTAGCATCTTTGGATTCAAAACCTTTGAGTTGTATCATGTACACTTTCTATTGTAAGCTCTCGTTAAGGAATACAATTTTCACATTCATTTACCATATCTCATTGAGATATTGATAGAAAACACACAAGATTTCAATGCGTATCCATTAGAGGAGTTCTATAGAACTTTGATGATTTATGAGTTAATCATGCCAAAACAAAGAAGAAACAAGAAATAACAAAGAAGAAGAAACGAAGGAGCCTCCAAATTGTTGAATTGCTTTAAAATTATCAATTGATGAAGGTACATCAAATCGAAACATGAGTGATTCAAAGAAAGAAGAAAACGACAAAGAAAAGAGTGAAAACATTGTTTGCTATAATTGTGACAAACCCAATCACTAGAGAAGCGAATATTCGAACAAAAAGAGATTTATAAAAAAGAAAGCACTTCAAGAAATATTGAATGAGAGAGATGATGCCATGAAGAAGATGAAAGTTAATAGAAATTGTCCACATGTGCTTCATGACCATTGAAAATGAGGTAAATCAAATAATAATTGTTCATATGATGATTTATCTACCTTTTATGATGAAATTTTTGATAAACTTGTGCTATCACTCTATGCTCAAAATGAAACATCCCTTGTAAAAAAATGAAGTGAAGAAAATTTTGTAAACTCAAAAATATCTTGAAAAAGAAAAAGTTGATTACAATTATGTGATTAAAGATAACTCCTCTTTAAAAGAAAGGATTGTAGATTTGATTAAAATTGTTTACAAGTTTACTCAAGATAAGAAAAAATTTGACTTAATATTTGGTTAACAAAAATATATTTTCGATAAATGAGGAATTTAATGCAAACCTTTTTTGAAACAAAAATCTCTCAAAAATTTATTTGTTTGAATATCTAAGTCCACTCTTCCAAATGTTACATATAATTTTTGTAATAGAGATGGACATGTAGCTTGTAATTGTTTAACACAAAAAAAGGTTACACCTTGAAAGCAAACATAAGTAGATTCAAGAATCCACAAAAAAACTATCAACGATCCAACTTGTATGGGTACAAAAGAAGAAAAATTAAACTAGTTCTTGTAGATGCCAAATAAAATGAAGAGCAATTGGTTCTTGAATAGTGGATGCTCCAAGCATGTGACTGAAGATAAAATGTTACTATCAAACTTCACAAAGAAAGATGCAGGTTATGTCATGTTTGAAGATAATGCCAAAAGAAAAATCATTGGCATCGAAAATATTGGTAATCATTCATCTCATTCCATTGAAAATGTTCTATTAGGTGAAAAACTCAAACATAACTTACTTAACATTAGTCAATTATGTGATAAAATGTTAATATATTGATTTTGATTTTTATAAATGTCTTATTAAGGATGCTACATCTATACATGTGATGTTTGTAGGACGTCGAAATATGTTTATGTCATAAACATTGAATTTGAAAATGAAATAAAATATTTATAAAGTTTTAAATACAATATTTGGTTGTGACATAGAAGATTATGTCATTTTAGTATGGACCTACTTTAAAAATTTTTCCAAAATTGTTTTGTTAAAGGTTTGGTAAACTTGAGATTTGAGAAGAATGAAATTTATGATGCATTTTAATTTGGAAAACAAGTGAAGAGCTTTTTCAAATTAAAGCAATATTTTTCATCTACTAGACCTTTACAGCTTCTCCACATGGAATTTTTTGGACAATCTATAATCGCAAGCTTAAGTGGCAAACATTATGTTCTTGTCATTATTGATGATTTTTCTAGATTTACTAGGATCATATTTTTAAATTTAAAAGATGAAGTTTTGAACGTATTTAAACATTCTTGTAAAAATGTTCAAAGTGAAAAATGGTACATTATTACCATCATTAGAAATGATTATGGTAAAGAATTTAACAATATTTCATTTGATAATTTTTTGCAATGATAATGGTTAGAGAAAATTGTCGCAGCGTACCAAATCTTTTCAATTTTCGCAAACTTTACCTTAACCTTCAATTTGTACCGGCCAATGTCCCTAACCTTTGGGAAATATGCATATGAAGTCCAAATGGATGAAAAACCATCAATTTGACTGTTAGTTGACCAAAAAATTTGATTTTTGACCAATTTTGACTAAAGTTGAAGGGGAGTAAAATGGTAAGTTTGTAATTACTACAATTTTAAAAAAAAAACCAAAGAAATAAGAAAAGAAATAAAAAAGAGTTTGTCTCTTTCACCCAACACTACATCCCAAACCCTACTCAAAACTAAGCCTAAAGAACCACCACCGTTGTTACAATCGCTCCAAATTCAAATTGGGGTTCTTCTCTCCTAATAATTGAAAATGAGGTAGATTTGCGCTGCATCTGCAATTGTACATAGCAGAAAATAATTAACTGCAGAACACTCTTCTTCCTCATCTGCACAAAATCAATTCACATGCTGATTACGCTAAAAAAATAACGAGATAATTGTAGCACAACTTTGGGTATCGATTCTATGGGGAGATGAAAAATACTCAAGGGTTCAACAAATTAGGATTTTTTCATGAATTATTTGAAAATGATTTTTTTTCGAAATAAAATTTAAATAT
>OU503051.1:9727849-9739234 GCA_912172775.2 Fraxinus pennsylvanica
CGGAATCCCTACTAATCTCAATGTTCCTTTGTAACAGCTCAAACATTTCCAAATTACTCTATATTTGGATTATGGATCAGTACTGTAGAGCTTGTTCGGTTTCACTTACTATGTTCAACTATTTTCTAAACACTGAACCACACCACTAACTCAATATATCAAATATGAGTAATGTGCATAGAGAATGACAGGTTTCACACAAACATGTTTTGACTAATCTAACACTACACCATTTTCATTATTCACAGTCGGCACAGTTATCAAACCCACACAATCACACAAAAATAAAGCCGTAATCTAATATTAAAAAACAAATAAAAAACTGAAAATAAATAAATAAAAATTGCAAAATCTTTTTTTAAACGCACACAGTCACACAAAAAATGCTGACAAAATGATGAGCGCATGAATGCCCATCCCCAAACTTATGTGGAACATTGTCCTCAATGTTTAGATAATCATAAATAGCAAAATCGAAAAGTACGTAAAGAACATGAAAATGTACAATAAGGTAAAGAAAATGGGGTTCAAAGTACTCTCCTGATCAGTATGAAGGTAGGGGATGGAAACCGGTCGCATAGACTACCTGAATACTGGAGTAAATCACATAGGGTCAGAACGATGGTCAGCCTGAAAAGTACTCAGTTAGAAGAAAATAAATGAAACAGGAAACAAAACAAAACATAAAAAAAAAAAACTAATATACAAAAATGAAAAATGAAAAACATACCCGAGGAATATCAACGATGGTAAACAGGGTCTGCAAGAGGAATATCATCTATTGCAGGCACATGTTGTCCATAAACGATCTTAAGACGTTGCCCATTCACTTTAAATACCCTACTGCCATTAAGATCCTCAATTTTATTGGTCCCATGGTCGAAAACTTGTTTCATGTAATAGTCCGAACTTGACCAATATGACTCATACATTCCATGCTATTTATAATGTCATTTGCATCAATTTTCTTAATTGCTTTATCTTAAAATGATGCATTCGATTATTGAGGTTTTAAAACTTTGGTATGGTGTTAGCCCTTTACTTTTCGACCTAGGTGGTAAATTTTACGTTGAGCTATGGTAGCGAAAAATATTAATCTATGTGTTGGAGATTGACTCGCGCAATGAGAATATTGAAAAGACCGGAATTAGTATCGACAAAGTTGCAAGTTTTTCATTTGATTGATGAAGGTAACCTTAAACGCTAGATAGGTGATTGACACATTAAGGACATGAGGTATAAAGTAACATGATCACAATGAGATAAGATAAGGTTTATATGACGTTATAAACATCGAGGTGCAAATCGTAGAAATCGGTTGGGTGTCAATCGGGTAAGTAATGAATGAACGGTTTTGAATTAGCTCTATAAAATATTTTGGGATCTTAGGACAAGTAAAGTGGATTGTAAACACATTAAAATTAGCCAAAGATACTTGATTTGTACCTGTAGTGATAGGTACAAAATTGGATTTTAATCTTAGGAGACCACCTCATGCTTAGTACACCTCCTGCCTATTGATTTATCTTTGTAATGGTAAATTCCTTCACCCTTAAGCATTAGCCATATCTACCACTTCTTTAAGACTTAAAATATGTAACATATTATCCCTAAATTTCATACAAACCGTTCAAGGATTGGTATGAAATTAGAATTTAACTAGAAAGAGACACTTCCTACTTAACATTTATGACTTGTCACTTTAACATCAAATTCCATCAATTTTAAGGAATCCATCACGTCTTCTGAAGCCTTGGAACCTTATATTGGATAGATATATATCTTATAAATCACATAAGGATCCAAATATGAGAAAGTAAAAGTCAAATATTGTTGCATGAAGCTACATCCTGCTTGGATACCTTATGCTTGAAGATACTTGTCCTTTAATCACCAATATCTTCATCATTAAGTGTCAAGCACGATCCCAACCCTTAAAACTCTTTATATAGCCCCTAAATATGACACTTTCCCCAAATGCTTCCTCAAGTTATCCCCAAGTGAAAGAGAAAGCAAAAGAGCTAAGGAAAAATAGAAAACAAAAAGCTGGGAATTAAGAGTTCTGGGCAACTGAATTGGTACACTGTTTGGAGGTCTTTCTTTATTGTTTTTGAGAGTTTTATAGCCTTTTGAACCTCTGGACTTGATTGAGATCATAATGAGGGCGTTTTGATGATTTATGATGACAAAAATAGGGACAATTAATTAGAAGAACTTGAAAGAAAATAACATAGACATATATGTGGATTGCTAGACTTGAATGGTTAAACTTTTGATTTTAAGTAATCCCTTAGGTATAATTTATATTTATAAATATGAATGTTTTTATACAAGAGTTAGAATTATAAAAATTATCTTTAATAGGATATAATCCAATTTTTGAAAGTCTAATTCAAGTGAAACTCAAAACAACCATGAGGGAAATTGTTTGATTTGATGTCGGTAAAAAGGAATACCTTCGAAACTGTAAACCCTTCATTTGTGACAAATTTATGGAATGATTACCTTTAAATATATGTTATAGAAGTGTGGTAAAAATTTGAGAATTATTGGATATAGTTAAGGGTGTGAAAAATGATTGGAAAAATACTTGGACATCAACGGAAACTTGAAAATAGATTCTGTCCATTTGTGTATTTAACTTAGATTCAACCTTTACACGTCCATTAATTTTCTTTTAGTCATGCAAAATACATTTTAAGGAGTGCTAGTTAGTTAACAACAATTGGATGACATTAACACTCATAATTTGACTCGAGAAATAATGTGATTTATGGGACTAGTTTGCAATGCAATCGGTAACTTGAATTGTTAATGTCATCTAAATTATTTTGGCATGAATGGACATAGAACATGATTGTGTGTTTGTTAAGATTATCAAATTGAAGATTGTATTTAATATTAGATGACAATACAGGTGATTGTCCGACTTTCAGTGAAAAATAGAATTGATTTACACCCCCATAGAAGCATGCACACGCACAAGGGCAAAAAGGTAAGTGAAAATCTATTTGCAACTATGATACAAGAATATAGTATTTGTGATATAGTAATATTGAGATATTTACATAACTCTGATAAGGAGCTCATTGTGTATCATTTGATGGTTATGATCATTGAGTATGTTACTCACGAGTATTTTCATGTGCATGCACGACATACGTCAATGATTGAAAATCTAGTATGCACAACATGATTGTAAAATTGAGCTTTCCTCACAAAATATTTTATTGAACATTACTAGGGCACCGAGGTATGTGAGACATTTTTATGTGATATGTTTTGGCACCGCGGGTGATACTTTCTGATTGATTGCAAAGGTGGATTGGGGATGAGCCTTTGGTGATCACAAGAGAGTGGACCACTCGGCTGGACCTTTGTGATACTCTAATTATTGGCGCTGCCGGGTGGGATACTTCTTGGGTGATCTTAGGGACAGTTAGGGGATGCACCTCTAGTGGTTACAAGAGAATGGTCCACTCGCCGGTATCGATGTCAGATTGTTCATTTGATTATTGATATTGATAGTGTAGAGCTCTATCCGGTGCATAGTAGGTGGGTCAAATGCCCAATGATAGATTTCAAATGAAATTATTTCGAGTTGAATTTGACGAATATCTGAGAATGATACATCTTTAGCATGATATTTAAAGTAAATAGCATGATGTCATATACTATTATCACTCATACTCATGACGTGTAAGTTTTTTTCTTACTGAGCATTGACTTATGTAGTTCTTGCATCATAGGTGAGCGTAGAACCTCCTAGGATATATGACAGGATGTTGAGCTCTTACGGACAACCAGTAGGGTTATTTTGTGGACTACGGTTGTATTATATTTTGACGATCTTCTATAACTTTTGAAATGGCATGTAAATACTTTTATAACCTCAGAATAAATATGTTGGACAATGGTTTTATGATCTTTGGTTTCAGATATACTTTTGGAGATGCTTTCATTTTATTAAAAAAAAAAAACGCATGGGTGAATTTGGATGTCTAGGCCAAATTAGAAATTATATTCCTACACTGGTTAGTATATTGTTATCTATATGAATGGGGTGGGACAACCACAAAAGGGCCAGTCCACCTAGATCGAAGTCTTCCTCGGTGCTTGTTAAGTCTAGAATCATACAAGTACACTTTTTGATTTTGTTCAAATGTCTTTCTAAGAATTTTTTTATAATGAAAAGCTTTCATTTTTGCCTTGTAGATTCTAAAACTCTCATAAGCGTCATTCCTCAATTCTTCCAACGCTTTCAATTGAAATTTTCTAAACTTACTGCCCTATTCTAGATCTAAATTAAAATGTTTAATAGCCCAATAGTCTCGATGTTCAAACTCTACAGATAAATGGTAAGTCTTTCCAACAATAAGACGATAGGGTGACATGCCTAGGGAAGTTTTAAAAGCTGTACAGTAAGCCCAAAGTGCATCGTTCAGTTTTAAAGACCAATCTTTACGATTAGGGTTTACCCTTTTCTCCAAGATTTTTTTAATTTTCCTATTAGCCAATTCTACTTGTCCACTAGTTTGGGGGGTGATAAGAAATAGAAATTTTATGAAAGACCCCATAATTTTTCATAAGTGCTTCGAATGAACGGTTGTAAAAGTGTGTGCCTTTATTACTAATAATAACACGTGGTGTGCTAAACTGAGACAAAATATTTTCTTTCAGAAACTCAACAACCGTTTTATTGTCATTAGCTTTACAAGCATAAGCTTCTACCCATTTAGACACGTAATCAACTGCTAAAATGATGTATAAATAACCAAAAGAGGGTGAAAAAGCTCCCATAAAATCAATTCCTAAACAGTCAAATATTTCAATTACCAAAATGGAATTTAGGGGCATCATGTTATGTCGGAACAGAACACCTAATTTGTGACATCTTCCACAAGATCTACAGTATTCATTAGTGTCCTTAAATAAGGTAGGCCAGTAGAAACCATACTGTAAAATAATCGCATTTGTCTTTTTTTTAAAAAAGTGGTCTCTACATGCTTGGGTATGACAAAAACTTAGCAACTAGATATCTCCTCATTCGGAACACAACGTCTTAAAATTTAGTCTGGGTTGTATTTAAATAGACATGGATTATCCCAATAAAAATTATGTACCTCAACCAAGAACTTTCTCCTGTCCTGTGCGCTCCACTTTTTATGAATCTCATCTACATCCAAATAGTTTACAATGTGAGCAAACCATGGTAGAGAAGTAATAGAAAATAAATTCTCATCTGGAAGTTCATCTTTGATTGGCAATGTGGTTGTGTTGTTCTCGAAAGTTAGCCTTGATAGTTGGTCAGCTACCACATTCTCCACTCTCTTCTTGTCTTTAATGGTGATATCAAATTTCTACAAAAGTAAGATCCACCGTATCAATCGTGCCTTAGCATCCTTCTTTGTAAGAAGGTACTTAAGGGTTACATGATCTGTGAAGATTGTGATGGGAGAGCCAATCAAATAAGACCTAAACTTATCAAGCGCAAAGACTACAACTAGTAACTCTTTTTTAGTAGTGGAATAGTTCATTTGAGAATTGTTAAGAGTTCTACTAGCATAGTAAATCACAAACGGCTTACCTTCTTTGCGTTGCATTAGAACTGTAGCTACCACGTAATTACTAGCATTACACACGATTTCAAATAGTAGTGTCCAATCAGGTGGTTGTATGATGGGTATTGAAGTGTGTTTGTCAATTAGTGTTTGAAATGCATCATGACATTCAGGAGTCCATTCAAAAGCGACATCCTTGTTTAGAAGGTTACATAGTGGTCTAGTGATAGATGAAAAGTTTTGTATGAACCTTCTATAGAAGCCTGCATGGCCTAAAAATGATCTAACATCTTTTACTGTCTTAGGTATGAGCAATTTAGAGATTAGTTTAATTTTAGATTTGTTAACCTCTATTCCTCTAGAAGAAATCACATGCCCTAACCATGTCACTAAATATACTAGTCATACATCTTTGGAATGTGGCATGAGCATTACAAAGTCCAAATGACATCCTGCAAAAGGCATAAGTGCCAATAGGGCAAGTAAATGTGGTCTTATCCTGGTCCTCCAATGCAATTTCAATTTGATAGTAACCAAATTAGCTATCAAGAAAACAGTAAAAGGGATTACCAGCCACATGATCCTAGATTTAGTCTAGAAGGGGGAGAGGAAAATGATCTTTATGGATGACAGCATTTAGTTTCCTATAATCTATGCACATACGCCCACCAATCATTGTTTTTGTGGAAACCATTTCACCTGAGTCATTTTTCACTACCATGACTCTCGACATTTGAGAAACTACCTGTGTAGGACTAACCCATTTACTAACCGTGATAGGATAAATGATACCTACATCTAACAATTTAAGCACTTTATTTTTCACTACCTATTTTATTATGGGGTTTAGCCTACATTGTGGGTCTCTCCTAAGATTAGTTCATTCTTCTAGATAAATCCCATGTAAGCAAATCAAATGGCTAATACCTTTTATGTCAGCTATGGTGTAGCCTAATGTAGATCGATGCTCATTCATAATGTTCAAAAGTTGCTTACATTGACTGCATTCAAGTCCGAAGAAATAATTATAGGAAAGGTATCACCGGTCCAAGAAATTCCAGTTTTAGTCCTACAGACAGTGGTTTCAACTCTGGTTTGGGATTTTCAATGCTTGATGGCTTCTGTCCTCCAATCCTTTTTGACAACTCTTCAAACTCAGGCTGCCATGGTGATGCTCCATAATCCTGAAATTTTGTAAATACAGCACAAATGTTAGTATACTCCTCATCATCAAAACTAGGTGGGATTTCAGAATTTAAAAGAAAAGAATTCGGAGGGTTAAAGTTGGTGTTTGCACATGTTCGTTCTTAAGTGAGTGCGTAAATCATGAATATTTGATGAAACTCATCATCCTCTTATGGCTGTTTTGTAATGTGAAAAACATTGACTTCTAAAGTCATGTTCCCAAAAGAAAATTTCATTAAACCATTCATGCAGTTTATAAGAGCATTAACTGTATCCAGAAAAGGTTTACTAAGAATGATAAGGATTTTGGAATCAACATTTACATCCAAAACCAAGAAGTCAACATGATAGTAAAATTTCTCAATTTGGACCAATACATCCTCGATTACCCCCTAGGCCTAATGGTAGACCTATCAGCTAATTGTAAAACCACAGAAGTCAGTTTTATCTCACCTAAGCCTAACAACAAGTAGCATAAGGCATGAGATTCACACTCGCCCCTAAATCAAGATGAGCTTGTGCAAACTCATGGTTTCCAATGACATAGGACATAGTAGGACAACCAGGGTCCTTATACTTCGGTGGGATCCTTTGCTCAATCACCGCACTCACTTGCTCAGTAAAGAAAACATTTTTCTTGACATGGTAATTTCTCTTCTCAGTGCACAAGTCTTTAAGGACTTTAGCATATGCAAAAACCTAAGAAATCCCATGCAAGAGAGGTAGATCGATTTTCACTTGTCTGAGGTGTTCTAGGATACCACTATGTTGACTGCCAGACTCGGTGTAACCCATTAGATAGAAAAAGCATGACTAATGTATATGAAAAATATAATAAGAGTTAAACCAATTTTAAAATAAATTTATGAAGGGAAAATATAAATCTAGAATTATTTAACAAGAAAAATAACAAATTACATAAATAGAAGATGTGAAATCACCAAATCCAATGAGTTCCTCTATTACTTCACCAAATTGATTAATTTTTCATGGAGTTCTTAAACCAAAAGATGAGAGAAAACTTTCTTTCTTGATATCCAATTTAGGCGATTCAAAATGAGTTGAAAAGATAACTCAAAGGAATACAACTTTGATAGAAATAGATTTCTTCCAATTCGAACATTTACTATGCCAAACAGGGTCTCAAATTTTGGCTAAAAATTTGGAATATGTCTTATGCGAATTGGAAATTGATTTTGATATTATTTTGATTATATTTCATTCATTTTTGAGTTTCAATTACATCCAATTGTTCCTAGAAATCTTCAATGTATCTTCTTGTGGTCTGAATCAACTATTACGTATTTTCAATTTGGTCCTTAAACTTTGAATTTTGTCATTTTTCGCTATTTTTGCATTATTTTCTCCAATGTTTCATCAAAAGGCTATTGTCTTCAGCCAATTAGCTTCCAACTCTTTCAAATCCTCATTTAGCCTTCCAAACAAACTTTAAGATAGTTGCAATTTAGTCCCTAAACTTTCATTTTCTTTCATTTTGATCCATTTCCCTTATTTCTTCCCAATTCCACTACATTCACCATGTCGTCCTGCAAAATATAAATTGCAAAGAATTAAGCCACATTCCAACATATTAACCAATAAATTTTCATGTTTTGACAGTAAAATAAGTGAGTATTATCACATGCAGACACAATTCATATTTAGATCTGTAAAATCAAAATGTCAAGATTCATGGGGTTTGATTTCTAAGTTCACACGCAGATCAATTCACACGCAACCAGCAGGATGATATGGGGTTTGATATTTGGGATTTGTTTTCTACGAAATACAAAGTGTCTCTTGGTTCCACAAAGTGATGGACTTGATTTCTAGTGCAAAAATTTCTAGCGGTTTGAGTATGTTTGTATTTTTGTTTGATTATTTTTTCCGGTTTGGTTGTGATTTTGCGAAAATTTTTGGGTAGCCTGGCGCTTGTGTTTTTTCGATTTGATTGTGCTTAATTTTTCCGATAGTCTGGGCCTGCGACAACGACGGTGGGCTGTGGTGGGACCGGTGGTTTTCCTGGTTTAGATTGGTTTTGCAATAGGCGGGATGATGGGAATTGGGTGGGGTGGGAAATAATAATTTTTTTAAATTTTAACTTATTTTATGTATAAAATGCAAACTTATCATTTTTTTTAATTTTTTTGTTTATTTATTTAATATAGGAATTGTAAATTTATCATTTTACCCCTTTCAATTTAATCAAAATCAGTCAAAAATCAATTTTCTTGATCAACTAACGGTCAAATGGATGTTTTCCATTCATTTGGACTTCAAATGCATATTTTTGAAATGTTAGGGACATTAGTTGGCACAAATTAAAGGTTAGAGTAAAAAATTTTAGGTACTGCTGCTGCAATTTTTCATAGCCATTATCATTGCAAAAATTATCAAATGAAATATTGTTAAATTCTCCACTATAATCGCTTCTAATGGTAGTAATAATGTACCATTTTTCACTTTGAACCTTTTTGTTTGATTGTTTTTTCCGATTTGGTTGTGATTTTCCGAACATTTTTGGGTAGCCTGGCGCTTGTGTTTTTTCGATTTGATTGTGCTTAATTTTTCCGATAGCCTAGGCCTGCGACAACGACGGTGGGCTGTGGTGGGATCGGTGGTTTTCCTGGTTTGGATTTGTTTTGCAATAGGCAGGATGATGGGAATTGGGTGGGGTGGGAAATAATTTTTTAAATTTTTTTTTAACTTATTTTATGTATAAAATGCAAACCTGTCATTTTTTTATTTTTTTGTTTATTTATTTAATATATGAATTGTAAACTTACCATTTTACCCTTTTCAATTTAATCAAAATCAGTCAAAAATCAATTTTCTTGATCAACTAGCGGTCAAATGGATGTTTTCCATTCATTTGGACTCCAAATGCATATTTTTGAAATGTTAGAGATATTATTTGGCACAAATTAAAGGTTAGAGTAGAAAATTTTAGGTACCGTTGCTGCAATTTTTCGTAGCCATTATCATTGCAAAAATTATCAAATGAAATATTGTTAAATTCTCCACTATAATCGCTTCTAATGGTAGAAATAATGTACCATTTTTCACTTTGAACCTTTTTACAGAAAAAAAATTACATGCGTCCAAAACTTCATCTCTTAAGTTAAAAAATATGACCCTAGTAAATTTAGAAAAGTCATCAATAATGACAAGAGCATTATGTTTGCCATTTAAGCTTGCGATTATAGATGATCATAAAAAATCTAAGTGAAGAAGCTATAAAATTCTAGTAGATGAAGAAAATTGCTTTAATTTGAAAGATCTCTTACATAAAAAATCTATGTGGAGAAGCTGTAAAGGTCTAGTAGATGAAGAAAATTGCTTTAATTTGAAAGATCTCTTCACTTTTCCAAATTAACATTCATCACAAATTTTATCCTTCTAAAATCTCAAATTTTAAAAGCTAGTTTGATTACCATTTGTATAAAATATTTCAATCAAAAGTAAGATTGATATTTTAACTTAGATCATATATTTAAAATATAACTTACATTGAAAAATTAATTGAAAACTCTTTTCATAAGTCCACGTTTTTCAAAACATTCAAATCGGATCAAACGGAGCCGAAAAGAAAACATTTTAGTAGACGCGATTGATCGATGGGACTATCCAGTTGACCGACGATAAAATTTTTTGACCGTTATGACTTTTGAATTTTTGTCCAATGGCTATATTTTGGTCATCCAGATATGTAGTGGTTGACCGGAGACTCATCCGAACTTATAGATTTTTTTGCGAATTTTGATCTATAAATAGGTTTTCTTTTGCAATTAATGTAAGGTCTTTTGGGTGCATTTTAAATAGAAATATTTTGAGAAAATCATTAAGCTTACATTGCATTTATTTCTTCTACCTTTTCATATTAAAAGTTTTGATTGATTAAATCAAACATCTAATCGAGTCCACTTCACCTTTTGATTAGCTTGCCATATGTTGAAATTTTGTATCGAAAATTGGTTGTGACCATTTTAAATGATTTAAGCGAAATTCGTTATTTGGTGAATGAGAAATTAATCCAAATCTGAGTCGCTTAAACACTTGAAATTGTTGGAAAATCTTGTAGAATATTGTGGAATATTCTAGAAAATGTGTAGATGAAAAGATGTGTATTTTCATATGGAAGATCATGACCTTTGGAGATTATGACTTTTGGTATGAAAACTCCCCAATAATTATGAATCTTAATTTCAAGAGACCTGTCTCTTGGTATGGTTGTGTCTTTTGACAAACCTTTCAACTACTATATATAGATCTCCATGTATTTGAATTCATACAATTTAAAGTGATAGTTCCATATCATTCCATTCCATGCTTACACTTTAGTTTACATAAAACACTTGCATCAAATTCATGGTTATGGTAGAGAGAGAATTCCGTTCGAGTTTGTTGGTCTAAGCCATTTGAAGTGCTCCTATGACTTGACATTGTCGTTGTATCTTGGGAGATGATTGCTAGAAATCGTTAGCACCGATCCGGGACAAATTCATTTTAAGGACAAAGTGTCAAACACTTGCCTCGACCGATCGCATTACTTGCTTCTCATCTTTCTTTTACGAGTTCATTCTAATTTGGTATTTTAATTTCGGAAAGTAACTAATATTCATTTGATTTCATGTAAGGT
>OU503051.1:9743466-9758455 GCA_912172775.2 Fraxinus pennsylvanica
CAACATTGATTGGCATCCTATTTGACATCATCATATTCATTCATTTTAAAAACTGTTTTCTACATCATATGCTATGATTTTGACAGCACATGGTTGTTAATCATTGTTGTCAACCAATGTTGTACATTTAATTTTCTTCTGATTGAGAAACATATGTCTAGATAAAAGCTAACGTAGATGGACGTGTATAAGAATTGAAGCGCACAAAATCGGCAAATCATTGATTTTTTAAAGGATCTTGTTACATGCACATCAGGATTTACACAATGAATTATATGATTTCACATGTCACTCTTATCATTTGCAAATTTAAAACATAATCAACTTTTTCATCCAATATTTTCTCTCCACATCATATTATGTAATCTATTATATACAATTTTTTTTTTATGTACAAGTAGCAAAATCATTTTTTCAAATACTGATTAAGATCACAGTTTAAGAAAATCTCTCAATTATATTAATCATAATTGTTGGGTATTTGATACCAAATAAATTCGGGGCAATGATAAAAAATCTAGTCAAATTTAATTCAATGGGCCTAGTGCCAATTATTGAATATTGATATCCCAAGGTAACAACTGATGGCCCATGGAATCAAGATGGACCTAGAATCCCACAAGGGATAATTAGGGGCGAATAGGGCTTGACCCACCTATTTACTTGGAACATCCGGTTCGTGACCTAAGTGAACCTTTATATTGGATTTTTTCTCCACTCCACTCCCCTCACACGACATTCGCGCCTCTTTTTTCTACTCTCTTTGTGTGCCTCTTTGTGATTGTTGTGCTACTCTTTGAGCTTTTTCCTCTATTCCTTGTCGGCGTGGGTCATCGGTGACTAGACCTAGTATTTGAGCCATGTTTTCCCCAATTTTCTGCTAGTTTTGCTTGATTCTACATGATTCTTCTGTGTTGATTTCTTGGTGTTTGTTGGGATTTTTTTGGGTCTGCATGGTTGTGGAGATACCTTGTTACCCTAGGTTGGTTGTTCTAAGCTCTGATTGATTGATTCATAATCAAATCTTGGATTGTGAAGGGGAGTTTGATTCTTGCAATTCATTTGTGTTATTTCGATTTGCATATTATTGTATTGATATTTAACTAAATGTTTTACTATCTATACTTGCTAGGGATTGTATCTTCACTCCAAACAGGTATCAGAGCTTTGGATCTCTATATTGGGCTGCTGATTTTATGTGTTGATCGATCCTTGTAGTGTGAAAATCGAATCCAAATTGCTGTGATTTTTTGGAGCGTGCTATTATGTCTAGCTGAAACTCTTTACATTACTACAATAGCGTGTGGGGTGACCAATATGATTGTGGCCTTGCTTGCCGCTAGAATTTATAATTATAAATTGTGATATTATCATATTTGTGGTTATTTGATCATTGTTTGATATGCTTAGTTGTTGAGCACTTTGTGTTATTAGAATTATTACCTTTGACCTTACCCGCTCGACAATTTTCTTGCGACTAAGGTTCGAATCTCAGATAATCCTTAGAAATTTAGATCGCTGTATAATTGCGACCCTTAGGACATTCTTTGTATGGTTACTTATGTGCTACATATTTTACTTGTTAAAATGCACCATTTTGAATTGGGTATCTTTGATGGTAAAGATGATTTTTCTATTTGGTAACAAAATATGAAAGGAATTTTAGTACAACAAAAAATTTCAAAAGCCAATGATAATTCTTTTCTGCAACTGTGACCGAGGATTAGAAAAATGAGTTTGACGAACTTGCTTATACCTCTATTATCTTGTACTTATTTGATACTGTTTTGCGAAAATTTGACAAATATTATACTGTCGAAAAACTTTGGAAAAAAGGTTGAGGAGCTTTATTTGACACAATCTATGCCCAACATACTTTTGTTGCTTGAAAGTTTTTTTAGTTTCAAAATTAATCCCTCAAAAGAGTTAGATGACAATCTTGACATTTTTAATAAATTAGTTCAAGACATTACAAATTGTAGGGAAAAGATTACTCATGAGTATAAAGCTATTATAAAGATGTAAAAAAAGGAAATAAAATATGGGAAGGAGGCTATTTCATCCAACATAGTCATTGATTATTTAAAGGCTAAGGAGATGGAGATAAAAGTTGAGAGAAACGAGAGAAAAACATGAGAGATTCACCATATGAGAGATAAAACTCATTTTAGGGATATAGATGGGCAAAATAGTGGTGGCAAGAAAAAGTGGAGAAGTAGGTCTAAATCATAGGGGAAAGGTAAGGGGGGAAAATACTATGGTTGTGGAAAAATCGAACATTTCATTAGTGAGTGCCACAAAGAGAAAAATGAGTTAAGAGATCAAAAGGGTGATGAATCCAATAAGACAGATATTGTTGTCGTGAGAGATAAACCTGGTGAGGTTTACATGCTCATAAATATCGAACTAGTCGAAATAATCTTATCTATGAACTCTTATATGCATGTAGGGGTGGGCGTGGGTTGGGTTGGGTCGGGTCGGTTTTTGCCCCAACCCAAAACCAACCCAACATTATCGGTTTGTTCGAAATCCAACCCAACCCAACCCATGTAAATGTTGAAACCTAACCCAACCCAACCCAATTATGTGTCGGTCGGGTTGGGTTGGGTTGGTCGGTTTGTATCGATAATTTCCATTAACTAGTTCAAAATTACAATGTTTCAGCTCATGTCTCAATTCAAATTTTCAACAAGAAAATCAAAACTAAAACGAGAATCTAAAAGAAATAAATGAATATATGGAAATAAACGAGTAGCCACTAAATAAAGTAATGAAGATGAAGAAATGAGAGATTAAATATGTTTCTTGGTCATGCTCAATGATCTATTAAATAAGTTTGTACAAAAAAGTCTGCAAAATGAGGGCTGAATCTTAGTAATAAGTCGGAAAAAAAAATATGCAAACTTGGTAATTTACCTTGGGAAAAGAATTGAAGGTTGAATCGCCGATGCAAACCGAAAAGGAGAAAAAAAATGGGGGGCAAAATATGAAGAAAGGAGGAGGAAAGAGAGAATTAGGAAGTCGGCGCTTTTGATTTATATTGTGGGGGAAATGTTGGAAGTGCTGTGCAGGTTTAGTTGAAATATGTTTGAAAAAAAAATGGCCCTTTTTTTTTTTTGACGGGTTGGGTTGGGTCGGGTTTGGTCGGGTTGGATGAATTAACCCACAACCCAACCCAACCCGACCCACTAAGCTTTGCCGGAACCCAACCCGAGAAAAAAATGGAAAAAAACCGACCCAACCCGATCGGGTTGGTTTGGGTCGGTCGGGTTCGTCGGGTTGGTTCGGTTTTTGCCCACCCCTATATGCATGAGTGGATTTTTGACTCGGTGCTTCTTTTCATGTTACTTTAAATAAAATGTGGTTTGATCATTCGCATGAGTTTGATCATGATCATGTTGTTGCATGTGGTGGAGTCACATATAAGATCACTTGCATGGGTAGTGTGACTGTCAGGTTTGATTGTGGTTTTGTGCACACACTGAAAAAGGTTAGGTATATTCCACATATGGGTAGGAACCTAATTTTTGTTGGAGAGTTAGAGCGCACAGGTCTCACTAGTATTCCTGGTGAGGGCGTTATGAAATTTTTTAAGGGAGCACTTAAAGCCTTAAAGGATGTTAGAAGAAATTGCATATATGTTACGCATGCTGAGGTGATTGGTGGTTTAAATCCCACTATCATTGACATTGATTACACACAAAAGTGGTACAATAGGTTAGCTTACGTTAGTATTAAGGGACTTAAGTTTCTTAACAATAAGGATGTGTTTGGTAAGGATCCTATGTCCGACATGCCATTTTGCGATCATTGTGTGTTTGGTAAATATCATAGAATGTCGTTTGCATCTAGCATACACAAGACATTTAGAGTGTTAGAATACATTCATAGAGATTTGTGGGGTCCGATAAGCAATCTCACTTTTGGTAACAACAAATATATTCTGTCTATTATTGATGATTATACCAGACGTGTATGGGTTTACTTGTTTAAAATAAATAAGAAACTTTCGGGAATTTTAACAATTGGAAAGTTAGTCTGGAGAATTAGATATGTAAGAATGTAAAATATTTATGTACTGATAATGGTCACGAGTTTTGTAATGCTGAATTTGATAATCTATGTAATGAACCGACATCACTAGATATAGAACTATGCCTTACACTTCTCAGTAAAACAGGATTGCTGAAATGACGAATCGTACTTTACTTGATAAATTTGGATGTATGATATTATGTTATGGTGTGCATAAGTCTTTTTGGGGTGAAATTGTTATGACTACATGTTATTTGACCAATATGACTCCATCTTCTGCTTTAAATGGTGATACTCCATTTGAGATTTGGTATGGTAAATGTGCTAACTATTCTATAATTAGAACTTTTGGCCGTACTTTTTTTTTCCTCATCAAAGTGAGGGAAAACTTGAACCTAGAGTTAGGAAGTGTGTCTTTTAAGGATGCCCCGAAGGTGTTAAGGGATATTGGTTATGGGATAGAAGCCAGAAGAGTGTGAGAATTGTTATAAGTCGTGATGTCACATTTCGTGAGTCTGAGATGCCTTGCGTTGAGAATAAGGAAGAACTAGAAACTGTCAGGGAAGTCCCTAGTTGAGGTGGAGCGAGTGAGTTTCCACATCCCTAATATCTCAAGTGAGGTGAGACTGATACACAAAATCAGCAAAATATAGGAGGTAGAGACCTTCTAGCTGACTTTCAATTGTCTAGAGATAGAGAGAGGAGACCATGCAGGGAACCCCAAAGATTGTTAGACTATACCTTAACTTATGCTAGTTAGCAAGAACTAGTGGATAAAGAACTAAAACACCTATGAAGAAGCTGTGAGGAATGAAAAAGTGAGGAATAGCTAGGTGCCATGAGAGAAAAAAATAACTTTCTTATTAAGAATCAAACTTGGTATCTAGTTTCGAGACCTAAGGTTAAATCCATTGTGGGTTGCAAGTGGATCTATAAAGTTAAGGAGAGAACTAGTAAGAGTGAGTCCATGAGATATAAGGTTAGATTGGTAGCCAATGGGTGCACACAGAAAGAAGTGGTAGATTACAATGAGATTTTTTCTTCCATTATTAAGTATACCACTTTTAGGGTCATACTTACTTTTGTTGCTTACTACAACTGGAATCTTGAAAAATTTGATGTCAGAACTGCTTTTTTTGGATGGTGACCTTGACAAAAAGATACATACATACAAACATACATATATATATATCAACCCAGAGGCTTTGAAAGAAAGTCTAAACCTGATCAGAAGTCTATGTATGTGCTAAAACAGTCACCACGTCAATTGCATAAGAAATTTGATTCTTATGTGCTTTCAATTGGTTTCAAGAGGAGTGAGTTCGACCATTGCTTGTATTACCTCCTGCTAATGAGAACGATGGGATGAAGGCTAGCAAGGATCTGTTAGTTGTGGAAGAAAAACTAATTACGAGATCTCGAGCAAAGAAGATCAAGGAAGTTATATGATTAATTGTTCAAGTTACATGGGCTGAGAGTTTGAGTGCAACGAGTAAAACATCAAGTTTTATGTTGGGTATGGACGAAAAACTAAGACATGTGCAATTGATTCAAGTAAAGGAAGATGAAGGTCTTTCGGAAAACCACACGGCCTCATGGTGCAATTAGGCTTGCAACTGCATCCAATACTCAAAACTAACCCGAGAAGATAAAAAGCCTACCATATGGCCGCACCTAAGTGTGCTATGCGGCTGCATAGTTCAAAATCTGGACGAGAATTATAATTTTATTTTAGTTAGAATTCTTTTTTTGGTAATTTTTACCATAATTTCGAGATTATCTAGGATTTTATTGATTCTCTATGAATAAGGCTTTTTTTATTCAATGTAAAAATATATAATTGTTGAGATATTATTGCGAGACATATTGCTTTCAACTTGTTCTTCATCGACCTAAACTCGAACTTATCAGAAATTGATTTCTTGTGACGTTCAACAATTCAAGTGATGTTCATAGGTTTTGTGATCATGGGGTTAATTTATTTATTTCAATTGTCTTGGTTCTTTGATTCAATAAACTACAAAAAAAAAAAAAAAAAAAAAAATCAATTCCAAAGTCAAAATGTCTAATTTGAATTCAAGAAATACTTTCTTGAATTTATTCTTAGTGCTTCCATTCAAAGTATCAAATTCCTTTTTTTCTTGAATCATTCTAGAGTCAATTCCCTTAATTCTTTGTTTGAACTCTACAAGGGTTCAATACTGATTGAGATTGGATTAGTTCCATGAAAATCTTGTAAGGAAGCATTGAGTGAAAAAAAGAAAGTAGAGTGGTAAGACTAATAGATGTAAAAAGCTAAATTGAATGATACATGAGTGTACACACGTGAGGCAAATATTTTTTTAATTTTAGGATGTTTGACAGAGACGATTCTACTTCAAGCGGGAAGATAATCTGATCATCATGATGGAAGAGATGATATAATGGTTTGAAAGGTTGTTTAGAGATATGTGAGATAAGATAGATATGCAAGAAGCTTGGATGGAGAGGCAATACACATTGTTTACTGATTTACGTAGGGAACAACCTAGGAAAGTTCCCAACGTGAGGAGGCAAGGTAATGGAGCCTAGAGTAAAGATTGGTGGTGAAAATGAAGCGGGTAGTGGAATTGATGATGATGCATTAGTGGAGGCCAAAATATGAAGGATGAGGAATGGAGAAGATATACATGATAAAATGGTTAGAGATTATGTTGGAGATGAAGTTAATTGAAATATGGACAATATTAAAATGACAATTCCTTCATTCAAAGGAAGGAGCAATCCGGAGGCATTTTGGAGTGGGAGAAAAAGATAGAGCTTATATTTGATTGCCATAACTATTTGGAGAAAAAAAGATAAAATTTGTTGTTGCTGAGTTTACTGATTATGCTCTCATTTGGTGGGATCAAATAGCAACATCTAGGAGAAATCATGAGAGGCCTATTGAAACATGGGGAGAATTGAAGGCTGTCATGAGAAAGATGTTCGTTCCCAATCATTACTATAGGGATCTTTATCAAAAATTACAAAACCTTTATCAAGGATCTAGGAGTGTGGAAGATTATCACAAGAAGATGGAGGTTGCCATGATTAGAGCGAATGTTGAGGAGGATCGTAAGGTGACCATGGCTTGATTTGAATGGTTTGAATATGGAGATAACTAATGTGATAAAACTACAAGATTATGTAGAGTTGGAAAACTTGCTACATGTAGCTATGAAGGTGGAGATGCAGTTGAAGATAAGGAGGGCAGCTATATATCCATTTAGGTTCTAACTCTTCTTGAAAATCGAAATGAGATGATAATAGAGGTGATGAGGCTATTTCCAATAGTAAGATCGAACCACCAATGGAAAAGGAGGAAGTTGCTAGCAAAATTAAAACCAAAACTGATTCCCAACCTTCTAAGAAACAGGATATCAAATGCATTCCGCTAAGAGGTGAGTTACTTGTGGTGATGCGTGCTCTCAATACACAAATTAAATTGGATGATGTGGAGTAGCAATGGGAAAACATCTTTCACACTAGATGTTATGTCAAAAATAAGGTATGTAGTTTGATTATTGATTGGGTAGTTGTACTAAAATTGCTAGTACTATACTTGTTGAAATTATGATTGACTACAATAAAACATCATAATCCTTATGAATGTGGAGAGGCTAGGGTGTGTACGCAAGTTTTGGTGAATTTCTCATTTCGGAGGTATAGTCATGAAGTGACGTGTGATGTAGTTCCTATGCATGTTGGACACATTTTATTGGGAAAGTCATGACAGTATGATAAGAAGGTGAAACATGATGAATTCAAGAATATGTACAACTTTGTAAAAGATGGGAGATTTGTTATTCTTATACTATTAACCCCACAACAGGTCTATGAGGACCATTTGAGATTGAAAGGTGAGGTAGAAAAGAAAAAAACAAAGAAAGGCTAAAGGAAATTAGGAGAAAAGATAGTGATATGGCTAATTGTGAGAAAAAAAGAGTAGAGCCACAAGAGAGAAAATAAGAGAGTCTATTGAGAGAAGAGAAAAATCAAAAGTGACTTTTTCTGCAAAAAATAGTGAGATTGAGAGAGCTTTAGTGAGAATTAACAAATCCCTCCCCAATTTGGATATTTCTTTATTGCAGGAACTCAAAGACTATTTTCACGAATACTTATTTAGTGGGATACCACCCGTTGAGTATCCAATTGATTCGATGTAAGTGAAGAATTTGATAAGCATTGATGGAGAATCATTCAATTATGGTATGATAAAGAATCAATACCTCATACATAGGTTAGATGATGCACTAGCATGTAGTAATATTTTTTTCACATGTTGTAGTACTTTTACACATATTAATGCATCTAATATTTCTATGAGAGTAATAAGTCATTTGTTACATACATTCATAGGCAATCAATTACTAATTAATGATATGCTAGTATGTTGCAAGAAATTAATTGAGCAAGATAGATAATTGGTGTGCATTGTTAGTGATTTGAGGCATGATGATCAATAATTCAATCTTGAAGTCCTTAACGATTTTCGTTCGAGTTTATGGAGTATGTTGGGAACCAATTTAGTATCCTTTGCTACTTCTACTACACGTTTTGATATGGTTTACGATTTAAATCCGTTAACTTTGTTTGATTTAATTAATTTAACTATTGTTATAAATGATAGTTTAGATGGAAAGTAAGTGATTATATTATATGTATCTCAAGGTAGCAAAGGGAAGAGGCGTAAATTATTCGAACCGGGTGATTGGGTTTGGTTGTCTAGGCAAAAATGACTTATTCGAATGCAAGGAAGGTCAGATTTCATCCTAGAGGAGATGGACAATTCCACGTCATTGCAAGGATTGAAAATAATGGTGACAATTTGGATCTTCAAGGTAAGCTTGTGATAATTTGCATTTTCATTGTTTCTTATTTTGCTCTCTTTGATGTAGTTACAGATTTGAGGTCGAATCATTCCGAAGAGGGAGTGAATCTATTTGATCTAAGGAAGGAAACAAGCTATCAAGGGTTCGATGTATGTTGATGAGATACTAAGGGTAAGTTCGAGATCAAATAAAGTTGATGAATCAATGCAATCACTTGTTCAAGCTACGTAGTCCAAGAGGGTGAAGTTAACAAGCCAAAGACCAAGTTCTACGTTAGGCATGAAAGCAAGAAATAAGTTGGAATGCTTTTGAATCAAGAACTCAAACTTGAAGGCAAGACAGACTGCTATGCGATATCATAGCACAAACCTGAGTGTGGTCACATGCCTCCATACTGAACCAAAGCTGAAAGCCATCAATTGGCCTATGAGACCACATGCATGGAGCCTATGTGACAGCATAGTACATTTGTGGATGCGTTTTTTTTCCAAATTTTCGCACTTCTATTTTAGTTAAAACTCTTTTATGGTATCTTTTTGATATCTCTTAAGGCTTAATTCCGTTTTTAATTAGGTTTTAGGGATTTCATATAAATATTATCATTCTTTTCATTTTAAAAATACACAAGTTGAGAAATATCATTGTAAGACATATTGCTCTCAATTCGTTCTTTATTGAATTATTTCCGAACTTATCAAAAATTAAATTCTTGTGGTGTTCAACAATTTAAGTAAAGTTCATAAGTTTTGTGATAACGGAATTAAGATATTGTTGACGATTGTCTTGGTTATTTGATTCAATAATTTATTGGGTCAAGTTTTCAAAAGTTAGTTTTTGGCTTTCTTAGATTTGATTTAATATGTTCTGGGTTTCCTAGCTTCAATTGTTATGTGGGTTTGCATCACTTTATGTTTTTTTAGTCTTATTTAGCACTTATTTGGGCTCCATTTTTTAGAAGATGTATTGTTCTCTATTTTATTTTCAATCACACATTCTCCAAAAAATAATATTATACATTAGTCAAAATTTGCTCTTATTTTTTAATCACACATTCTCAAAAAAATCACTATTCCAAAATACATTTTTCTCAAATTCTCATTAAAATGGAGCCCAAACAGAGGCTTAGTAATGTTGATTTAAATTCACATATAAAATGTGCCTCCATTATCCCAATAATCATTTGAGCCGGAAGACAAGTTCAAGACTTATATGTTAAAGTGAATAGGATTCTACACGATTCAAAATTTAGAAAATACATCAAGAATATTTGTTCTTTATACTAATCAATTCAACGTACGAAAGATACAATATATAAGCGTCCAAGTCACGACCAATCTAATTAAGAGTCTGTTTGACTACCAATATAGGTAGAACAATGGAGTAAGGAATAGTATTTTTTGGAGAATGTGTGGTTGAAATTTAAAGTAACTTTACTACCATTATTGGTAGAACAATGGAGTAAGGAATAGTATTTTTTGGAGAATGTGTGGTTGAAATTTAAAGTAACTTTATTGGTTTGTGTGTAAAATATTTTATTGAGTGAATATGTGGTTGAGATTGTTTACTGTAGAAAACAATGTTTGTAAAAATGGTAGACAAACAGGGGCTAAAAATGGTTAGGCACGCTCAATATCTACTTCTAAAGCTAATTTTATTAGTTATCTGAGGTTAAATAGACTTGATGTCACAGTGCATTTATTTCTAAATTATATGAATTTATTAGTCAGCTAAGAGCTGTTAACATGGGGTTTAATGTCATCCTCAATTCACACTCCTCAATAACTATATAGTAATTGAAAAAAAAATAATAATAATAATAATTACATGGAACCTACCATTTTGTTCATTAGTAATATATTATTATATGAATAAGGAAACGTTCGAATTTCATAGCCTTAATTTAAGCATATTTACTATAAGTGAAACAAAAGTATTTTTTTATTATTATGGGAGAAACCTTCGATTTCTTTTTATATTGTTTTCTTTAAGAAATGTAATTATTACAATGTATTTTTTGAAAAACATTGAAACATTCTTTGAATTCTTCAATAGTTGCAATAACAATAAAAGACTCAAAATACTTTTTCTCATATAATATTTCATGAAAATGGCATAGATCCATGAGACTAGAGGATAATAATAAATAAAAACCATGGTAAAAATTTGACTTATATATATATATATATGAATTAGCAAAAACCTTGATCAATTTTCGTTCTGATTCTCAAATTTTTTCGTTTGAATTGTTAATTATGACAAGACCGCGTGATATTTATTTATTTTGACGAGTAGTTCAGTTTCCTACCTGTTAATGCTGAGCTGTTTTGAACATAAAACGAGCTTCTGAATAATCATTTTTACCAAACGTGCCAAAAGAATTACAGATAATGACATACAAGTGAGAGTTATGACCACCCATAAATCTCTCCTCTTCCTTTCCTACTGTTCTTATCAAATAAGAAGCTCATAAGTTATTAACCCTTCCAAATCTCATCCCTTGGACGGTTCTTACATCCATGGCTGTAGTGGCGTGAAGCAGAATAAAAGGCTTACTACAACCTAACTTCTGAATTTTCTCCTCTTTTATTTTCTTGAAAACCCTAAATGGAAATTGGAGGAAAAGGTTCCGTGTATGGGAATTTAGAAAATAATTCTTCCTTGTTCCAACCAAAACCTCCATTAATGGCCATAGACAAGTCCTTGTCATCCCAAAACAATTTTTATTACCAGCAAAGCTTAAACTCTTTGCAAAACCAGTCACCCTTTTTTCCTCCAAATCTGTTTTCTGGTTTTTCTTCATGTTTTTTCAGCAAATAAGCCTCCAGAAACAAGCTTTAGGAATGGGATCCTCCCCTATGCACAGGTGGCCTGGAACCAAGATGAACATGTTAATGGAAATCCAAATGAAGTGAAATTGGCAAGTGAAAGTTTTGATCCGAGAGAGAGGAGAGAAAAAGGCCAATCTCATGGTTATTTGATAAAGGGTCAGTGGACAAAGGAAGAAGACAGGTTCTCGTTTTCCTGGATAACTTTCATTTTTTTGTTTTAGATCAAAGAGTTTTTATTCATTAACTTGATCTGTTATTGCTATAAAAAGAATGATATTTTCTGATCTTTTATTCTAATTTGATTTGATGCTTGCCATGCAGGAAATTGATTAAGTTGGTAATGCAATATGGTTCAAGAAATTGGGCTGTGATAGCTGAGAAATTGGAAGGGAGAGCAGGAAAACAGTGTCGTGAGAGATGGCTTAATCATCTGCGTCCTGATATCAAGGTTTTACAATCAATCTCAATCTCCCTTTCATCTCCATTTTCTCTGTTCTACGTAAGATCTCTTTTCTGATCTTCGGATCTTGCGCCAAATTTTATGAATGACTTTGCATCTCACAAGAAAGTGTCAGCAGCCACCAGCTGTATTTGGAGATTTTATTGTTTTGGGACTAAAAACCCACATTTCGTAGTGATTTAGGGATATTTATGGACTTAGATTTTCTGCATATCCTAAGAACTTTTCCCTAGATTTTTGACATCGTGATTCTAGATATGAAAAACTGTAATTTTTTTTTTATTTTTTAGGTTCATCTAATCATCTTTTAATCTATTTAAGCCCTTATTTTGTTTTGGGTGAAAATATTCTATTTGTTGATTGATGATTCATTGAGATAATAGCTTAGGTGTAATTGTTTGAAGGCTTGCAGCATAAAAATCTTAAATTAAAAAAAAAAAATCTTCAAAGTATTTCTAGGGTTTTTTTTTTTTGCACAGTAAATAGCTTTACACAACGCAACAAACTAGATTTATTATTATTTTTTTCTTATGTTGTTGAATCCGGTTTACATATATTTATTTATTGAATTTATTTAATCTCAATTTAACCAAAAATTTAAAACTTATTTTTTCAATTCAATTCTATGATGATGTTATGTAATTAAATGATATTTTTTGTTGAGAAAATCATTTCAGAAAGACGTTTGGAGTGAAGAGGAAGAGAGGCTGTTAATCAAAGTCCACAAAAGGGTTGGAAACAAATGGGCAGAGATTGCCAAACACATCACTGGAAGAACTGAAAATTCAATAAAGAATCACTGGAATGCGACGAAAAGAAGACAGATTTCAAGGAGAAAAATCAAGAAACCAAGAGGGGTAAATGGAAAACGACAATCAACCCTGTTACAAGATTACATCCAGAACAAGTATATGAACAATGGTTCTGGCTTCACACCCACCTCAACCAACTCAGATGCGGCCGCCACCACCATTACTCCTCCGAGCTCCACCGTGCCTGAGGCCGAGGGCCAGTCTGTTTTTACTTTCGAAACATGTGAGGAGGAAATAAACTTCATGAAAAACCTATTTGGAAACAATGATTCATCCAGCAATGCTTCAATGGTGCAAAGCCATGCTGCATCAGAAACAAACATGAAGATTAATCAAGATGCATTTCTTTATCCTGATTTGTTCGATTTAGCCATTGGCTTAACTTGGAACCTGCCAATGAATCAATTTTCCTCCTTTGCAGGCAGAATGGATGGGGATTTAATGGGAATGGTTTCATCTTGCCAGCTCTCCCTTCCAAGGGTTGATCAATAATTGCATTACTATGTAATTCTTGTCCTTATGTTTTAAACAGACAAACTTATTTTGGTTTCTTTATTGATAGTTTGATTGTCTGTTTGATTAGTGTAATGAAGAAAATAATTAGCTAAAATATTTTCTAGTATGTCTCATATAATATTATGAATCAAACATCAATTCTCTTAGACAATGGTTAATTAATAATGGCTTTATAATTATCTACTTCTTGTCCTTTTGCTTATGATTTCCTTAGAACTAATATTTTGTTCTTTCTTGATGGCTTGATGGGTTGTTTATTCATTACACTGTCATTTAGAATGGATGGAAACTTTTAAGACATTAATAAAGTTCTTTATGGAAGTTTTAGGAAACTTTTGACAAAAATATTTGAAAGCTTGGATTAAGAACTGTGCATTATAATGGACTTTTGTGGGCTTTCAACTCAGAAGTAACTTAGTTACGAGCTCCAACAAATAATTTACAATAATCCATATTATAATTTCTAACTACAATAAAACTAACATGTGGCCTTAAAAAAATAAAATTGACTTGTAATTAGAGTTTATATAAATATTTATTATAATTTTTCAACGTTGTTATGGTGTTTCGTGTCTTATTTTCTCAAAAATAGCATTATCAATTGTATTTTAGTATCACACTTTTACTCCCGTTTCCGTTTCTATGCAACTTAGACCTTAATAAGTTCATAGCATTGAGTAATGCTAATCATCATTAGTGTGATCATCCTGTTTAAGTGGCGTGGGTCTCATGATTTATTGTTCAATGAAGTTGTGATGTATTTTAATGCACTGGACAAGAAATGGAGCTCACTGCCACCTCGATTCACACTAATGATGAATGGCATTGTTTCAAAAAATCTACAAGATACAAACAATCTATGTGTTTTCTTGGTCTTGAATTAATATAGTTGTTCTTACGACACAAACCCAGCTGGAGCAGCTGGAGCTGAAAGTCGTGCAGCAATCAAACATGCCAGCACCTGATAGCCAGCTGGAAGAATCAATTAGTTAGCTAACTAATTGTTAGTTTGATAGTTGAGAATTATTCCTTTCTTCTGTTAGTGAGGTTATTAGTTAGGGAGTTTGTTAGTTCACAATTCTATAAATACATTGCTGTATTTCACGATTAAACAAGTTGAAATAATAGAAAGTTTCATCTTCCTTCTTCTTCTTTTTGATTAATGCAGCAAAGACTGCCAAAATGTGTTAAATACATGGTATTAGAGCGAAAATGATGCTTCCGCTTCAGCTCCTGAATCGATTAATTCATGAACCTCCTATTTCAGTTCCTACATCAGAATTTGCAGCAAGTACAGAGATCTGTATTTCGGACGTCTGCAAGGTATTTGATAAAAGTTCCCAATGGCGATATGGAGTTGCACTGGTGGTTTTCTTCCAGTCATTGCTGGAGTTTATTTTAGCATTTCCATTTCTTATTTCATTCATCAATGGTGATGAAGTTTTTCAGCAAATCCCCGGCAGAGCCATGGATGCTCCTTTTGTT
>OU503051.1:9759041-9792417 GCA_912172775.2 Fraxinus pennsylvanica
CAGCTGGAGCTGAAAGTCGTGCAGCAATCAAACATGCCAGCACCTGATAGCCAGCTGGAAGAATCAATTAGTTAGCTAACTAATTGTTAGTTTGATAGTTGAGAATTATTCCTTTCTTCTGTTAGTGAGGTTATTAGTTAGGGAGTTTGTTAGTTCACAATTCTATAAATACATTGCTGTATTTCATGATTAAACAAGTTGAAATAATAGAAAGTTTCATCTTCCTTCTTCTTCTTTTTGATTAATGCAGCAAAGACTGCCAAAACGTGTTAAATTGATTTCACAATTTTACAGTTGTTGTGTTAGAAAATTAGAATGATTGTGCAGTCTTATCTTTGAATCTATGCATTTTTCTAGTATCTAACTAATATAGTCGTTGTGTTAGAAAATATGAATGATTATATAGTCTTATCTAATACTTTGAACATACCAAAATTGTCGGGACAGTTTCAAATCTGTTTAGAATTGCAGATTTAAGTAATTTGGGGTAAGATTCAGACAATCTTTGAGTTTTTTGGTGTGTTAGAAAATGTGACGGGTCTTTGTTTGTTCTTGACTCGTGTCATGTGTTCCTTAATATGTATTAGTTTTATATTTTTCGGTTTCTACTGCCAAGATTCTTTAGTTTCTTCCGAGGTTTTTCTGTCTGTTTAATTTTTAATCTTCTCTTTTACTCGAATTTTGATCCTTCCAAGTGAGAATTGGTTAGCTTATTTACTGACTCAATGTCAATATCACAAAGAATTAGATAAGACTTTTTGCATCAATTTCAGAAATTGAAAAGTCGTTTGAATACGAGAAATTTGAAGTGGATTGACATCTAGTCCAATTACATTTGAAACATTGAGCATTGCTTGACGTAAATTAAAATTAAGATTTTAATTCAAGTCAAAATTAATAATTATTTTTAATCATACATTTTATGAGACCCACAACTTTTCAAGTACAGTTCATCTTCTATCAAAATTTGCTAAAAACTGATTTTAATATTCACCAAATAGGGGTTGAAAAAAAAAAAAAAAACTAAATAAAGAAGTTTCATAATATTAACCCTCGAAATAAAGTTCGCGAACCCAACTAATCATTGGCGAAGCGAAAGACGATATACAAGCGGAGGAAAAAGGTGAAAGGCTCACCTAAAGGTCACTTGCCATTTTTCATATCTAGTTTGGTTATAGATTGTCAATAAAGGACAAGCGAGAAATTGAGCAAAGCGTGATTCATAACTGAATTAGTTTTAGTTAACAGAGAGTTTCTATCTAGCACATCATAGAAATGACCAAACTATCTCAACGCGTGGAAGGAAACTTAAAAATACCCCAGTATTTGAAGAACACATGCAATTCAAATATCTCATTCTCAAATATTTATTTCTCTTCTTGTTCTAGTTGAAGTATCAAAACTAATAAATTTAGGATGTGAAAGTCATCGTTAGTTGAGAGGATTTGTTGATTGTATTTACATTGATATTCGATTGTAATTGTTTTATCAATAAAATTGTTGCCGTATGTGAAAAACTGAAGCAAAGTAGACCACGAATTCTCACGCTCCAGCTAATGGATACTTGGAATAAAAGGAAATGAAACAAGTAAGGATAAATCAAACATCTGCCACAATACTAAGGAATGAAAATCCAGAGAGTGGCATTGCTATAGCAAATATAAGAGTAAATTCGACGGCAAAAAAATCCAAAAAATGGCCAATGATTTAAAAGCACTAATGATGGAATGCGCTGCTCTATGTACGAAGATATAGAACCTGTAAATCAAGCGTATGAGAAAAGGTAAATGTACAGGTAATGCACAATCCTTATCCTCGTCAATTACATCTATCGAACCTAGAATCGAAATTTCAAGCGTTGAGAAGAGACAATCGTGATTTGTGCAATAATGGCAGGTAAATGTCTTCATCACAGAATATTGGACAGTGAGTGAACATAAAATGTACTCTACTATGAAACATTCGACCGGTTACGAAAGAGTAACCTTTGAATTCCTGTGACGGATCCTTACCACTTCACCAAAAGAGGCTAGTTCTTCGCTGACAGGCCACTTTGTTAATGAAGATAGAAAAGGAGCCCTAAGCCTATCAAGGACATATTAATTTTAACATCTTCAAAGGTAAATCCGCATATGATGAAATCCTTGGACAACTTACCCTGGAGCAGGCGAACATAATCATCTCTCTCCATCATTTGAATGTGATATATTCCACCAATAAAAGTGAAATATCTTTAAAGTACAATCAAGAAATCTTACATAAGAATTATAAAAGCAACAAAGGAGACTGAGAGCTCTTAGAAATATTGTTGCTATAGTTGAAACAAGTAACCCCGGGGATAAATTAGAAATTGATGACTCTATTGACCCTTGCATAACTGAGTGTACAATAGCAAAGACAACGGTCAAAGAGCTAGAAAGCTTTTTCGTTGGCTGAGAAGATTCAAGCATAGCTCTCAAAATCGGAAAAGAGGCTTCCTAAAAAACCTTCCTAGTTGCGAACCTAGATGTGTTCGTTTGGAAATATGCGGACATGATAGGGATCGACCCCAAAGTTGAATTCACGCCTTGAGGCTCAATCCCAAGATCAAGCCTAAAATACAAAAACGTTGACCGACGAGTGCCGAAAAATATGTGGTACTGAAAAGCTAGGTAGATAAGATATTGGAAAATGACTTTATTCGTGAAGCTCGATATAATTTGGGTATGCAATCCGGTTTTAGTAACATAGAGCAACGAAAAATGGCGAACTTGCTAAAACTTTAAGGACTTGAATAAAGCCTATCCAAAAGACAGCTTCATGCTTTCCAGAATTGATCAGTTGGTGGATGCTACTATAAGACACGAGCTATTAAGTTTTATAGATGCATATTCGGGATACAATCAAATTCCAATGTATGGACCTCATGAGGAACATACCACATTCTTTACGGATCGGGGACTATATTATTCTAAAGTAATGCCCTTTGGGCTAAAAAATTTGGAGACAACCTATCGGATGTTAGAGAACAAAATGTTCACAGACCAAATCGGGAAAAAAATGAAAGTATACATCGATGATATGCTTGTAAAAAGCCTTCAAACTGGAGATTACTTGAACCATTTGGAAGAGGCTTTCAATGTATTTAAAAAAATACAGAATGAAACTCAATCCGCTAAAAGCACATTTGGAGTAAAATCCGAAAATTTCCTCGGTTTTATGGTCAACCAACAAGGTATTGAAACATAACCCAACAAAATTTAGACCCTCATAAAAATATGGTCATCATCTAAATCAAAAGAGGTAAAAAGCCTAACGAGAAGAGTTGTTGCTTTAAGTAGATTTGTATCTCGATCAATGAACAAATGTTCCCTTTTCTTCCAAGTGTTGAAGGAATGAAAAAGGTTCAAATAGAGCAATGAATGCAAACAAGCATTCCAAGCCCCAAAAGAACACCTAGAGAGAGCACCCCTACTAGTTAAACTCGAATACGAAGAAAAGCTATTGCTATATTTAGCAGTATCCAAGGTGACAATCAGTTTGATATTGATGAAAGAAAAAGCGCAGCAACAATTATCAATTTACCACGTAAGTAAAGCCCATCAAAGAGCATAAGGAAAATACTCGAATATGGGAAAGTTATCTTTTGCATTAGTTATGACATCGCGAAAATTGCGACCCTATTTCCAGAGTCATACAAATTTCCTACTTTTACAAAGAGTGCAAAAGCCTAATACGTCAAGGAGGCTAATGAAATGAGCAGTGATGCTGGGGCTATTTGAGATAAGTTATAAAGGACAATATGCTATTATAGCACAGCATTAGCTGGTTATATTGCAGAATTGTCAAATGTTCCAATTCCAGAGCCCAAATGGAGAATGTGAAAGTTGTCTGTAGATAGATCATCAAGAGATACTGGCTTTGGAGAAGGCAAAATATTAACAAGCCCGGAATGGCACAAGTTGAATTGTGCATTAAGGTTCAAGTTTAAAGCAACCAATAATGTGTCTGAATATGAAGTACAATTGGTTGGTTTACGTTTGGTACAAGAAATGAAGACACATAGCTTTGAGTTAAAAAACAATTCGCAGTTGGTGGTGAACCGAATAAAATGGACATTCACAGCCAATGATAAAATAATGGTTGCATACATCGTAGAAGCCATAAAACTACTTCAGGGTTTTGACAAGTTTGAACTTGTCCAAATCCCTAAGGAGGAAAATGAGTATGCAGATGTCTTATCAAAGTTGACAAGCTCAAAATATGCGAAGCTATTTAAAATAGTACATGTAGAATTATTGCTAAAACCATCAGTTGGCCAAAAAATGGAAGAAATCTTGTGGATATAGGACAAAACTTTATGGATGCAAGACATAATTTCCTATTTGAGAGATGAAGTACTTCTTGAGGATAAAAGTCAACACAAAATTGTAAATAAGAGCTACTAGTTACATAGTGTAAGGTGATGTCTTATTCAAACAAGGATAAACACTCCTCAAATGCATAAGTGAAGACGAGACTTTGTACGTAATGAAAGAAATACATGAATGTATATATAATAATCAAGCTAACGGACACTTCTTAGCACAGAAAGCTTTAAAACAAAGATATTATTGGCTTAACATGATAAAGATGCAATGAGTTTATCTAGGAAGTGTGATAAATACCAAACATTCGCATCTATTCCTTGACAACCCGTACAAGAATTGGTAACCAGCAGTGGCCCTTTGCTAAGTGAGGATTGACTTCATAGGAGCGTTACTCAATGGAATCTTATATGAGATTTATGATAGTTGTAGTAGATTATTTTATTAAATGGGTAGAAGCTGAACCCTTGTGAACATTACTGAGGCCAACAGTTGTAAGTTCATATGGAAGAACATAATACGTCGATTTGGGATGCCCAATGCAATAATTTCATATAATGGAACACAATTTCAGGGGAAGAAATTGAAGGCGATGTGTGGTGAGTTAGTATCCGCACACACTTTTCCACTCTATATTACCCTCAAGCCAAAGGGCAGGTGAAAGCTGTCAATGAAACACTAAAAATATCCTAAAAAGGAAACTCGGTCTCTAACTATGGGCTAATGAATTGCCATAGATCCTATAGGCTACCGAACCGCCACAAATACCACCATTGGAGAACCCATTTTCTCTGGCTTCTGAGATGGAGGCCATGATATTAGTTGAATTTGGTGTAAGATCAGTGAGAAGAATATGGTACAACGAAGAATAAAATAAGGAATTTATGAATGTGAGCTTAGAACTCTCAGAGGAAAAAAGAGATGATTCTCAAATTAAGCTCGCAGCATACTAGAAAAGAATTAAACAAGTACTTCAACACAAAGGTTCGCAAAAAAAAGTTCAAGGTAAGAGACTTAGTCCCAAAAAAGAATTTTTCATTTATAAAGAAATGAGCTCCAATTCGGTTGGTCAAAAATGGGAAGGACTATATACTATAATCGAGGTAGTAGGAATTGGTAGTAGGAGTTGAACATATAAACTTGAAGGAAAGGATGGCGAACCCCTAGGGCATCCTTGGAATGTAATTTATTAGGGAAAGTATTATCAATAAAATAAGAATCTATTTTTTAGAACTTAGTAAAGTTGATATTAATTATGAAAGTTCCTTTTTGTTACGTGAAGCCGCCAAGTTGGCTTAATATCAACTGTGCAAACCAAAAATAAAATTGAACAATTTTTGTAAAGCAGTAAGTATAGCAAAATGAAGTTTCTTATTAATCAAAAGAAAATTTACAAGGTAAGTGATACTTGAGATCTATATCTATTACATAGCCGAAAGCATGCTATGGGAAGAAAAAACTATTAGTTACAAGGTTTGTTGTACGAAGTAAAAGCTATTACAGATGGCATGTCCCATGAATTAAAATTATACTACATAACCATTGTCCCACAAAGATTCTTGGAGTCAGAGGATGGGGGAGAGATGGGGAATAAATTCAATCCCTTTACACAAAGCAGCCTCCAAAAGTTGATCAGATGTTTGTCGAGAAGAAAATGTATGAGGGTTTATCTCAATATCTCAAACTATACGTTGCATGGTGATTCTTTGCATATGAATATTTAAGGAAGATGCTGGAAAGGAATAACATGGACACTTTGTAGATGTAATCATAGCTCCCAAAAATCCAAATGGATCTAAGGATTCTATGTCCCCATCCCAACTTTTAAATTATACGCAATGAAATCAAAATCGCTGATACGTAATTGTAGCATGGCATATGGAATATTAAGGCAACCCTAAAAATGTGTTTGGTCATACAAGAGAATATGTAAGATTTAAGAATAATTGATTAGAAAAATATAATGGAATCGAGAAGGAATATGAAGGAATGACGATGACATGGGAAAGAAGTCCAGTGCGGATACGGAACTTCCCCTTGGAATCAACAGTAAACAATGTAGCAAAGCACATGCTCCATGACCAAGGAAAATGAAAAGAAAAAGTAACATAACGCTAGAAGGAGCATATCAAAGCCATAGAATCCTAATAGACTCGTTCATATGAAACTTTGCGTAATCTTGACCGTTAATATGGAAAGACACAAGATGAATAGTCTAGCGCATAATGTACAAGAGAAATATTTCTTGAAACCATATACAAATAGCCGTTTTAAAAGACTCCAATGATGTTCCATCTAGTTAGGCATTAATTGCAAAGTACGAAAATCACGCCACTGATCATGGAAGTTCGCGACTTCGGAATTATGAAATGTCAAAGTCCTAGAATTAATATAAATATCAGAACGGACATGGGGGACTATTTTTTAACCTTAAAATAAAGTCTACAAAACCGGCTAGTCAATGGTGAGGCGAAAGGCAACACGCGAGGGGAGGAAAGAATGGGAAAGCTTGCCTAAAGGTCACTTGCCATTTTTCATATCTAGGTTGGCTACATGCTATCAATAAAGGACACATGGGCAATTGAGCAAAGCGTTATTCATAACCAAATCAGTTAGAAGATAGCCAATAAGGAGTCACCATCTGGCACAATATAGAAACGATCAAACTAGCCCAACACTTGGAATGAAACCTATTAATACTATCGTATTTGAAGAAGAACGCATGCAATTCAAATATATCCTTTGAAATTGTTATTTCTCCTCTTATTCAAGTTGAAGCATCAAGACTAGGAGGTGAGAGTCATAGTTAGGTGAGATGATTTGTTGATTGTACTTCATTGATATTCGATTGTAATTGTTTCATCAATAAAATCGATTGATTCATTTTGTACTCTCAACGCATAACAAGCTCGTTCATTTTAAAACCAAGTGCACTACAATGAATTTTACCAACTCAAACTTAAAAAATATATATATATTTTCAACCATTGTTCAATCCTTTATCCTTGAACATTTCCATTTTAATGTATAGGCTGGCTTTTAAATGTTAGTAGTTATCCTCTTTAATTTTTTTCTTGTACAAATGTCTAACTAAATGTAATATTAGGGATGAGAAGTTGGACAATTTGCTCGATGGCTAGCACCCCATAAAAGTTGTGGACACGAGTCGAACAGTGAATCGCTTGTACGAGCTCTTATTGACTTACACGAGCCGACTCCTGAGTGGGGAGACCCAAGCTTGTTCTCGGCTCGCCTAGCATAAAGGTACCCTTCATAGCTACTATTGATTTATCAATAACAATGCCGCCATTGATCAAAGATAATTTGACATTTCTGCCATTTCTCAATTACATTTAAATTCTTTCACAATATGAGGCTATAAATAAGCCTTGTTCGGGAACCAAATTTCATCACAATTCAATTTTATCTTTATCATATTGCTCTCTACAATTTAATAGTATACTGCTCTCAACTATTTTAAAGTATAATTTTGTAACTATCGCTCTCATAATTTTTTTCTAACTCGATTCAATCCATATCTCATTTCAATATGAGCTCGAGCAATCGACGAACTGAGGCTACGAAAGGGTTGATCATTTGTCATCCCTATTTGTAGTATACACATATATTATTCCGTTGACAAGTTGATCTTCCAATAAAATTGGAGTAAATAACTCATCTTAATTGCGTTCTCAAATTATTCAAAATGAAAGATATTGAATCATTTAGCTTATGTTTAGCCCCCATTTTTTCAAAACTCATTTTTAACTATATATTCTCCCATAAATAATTTCACATAAACCCAATAAATTTCTTATTTTTCAACTACGCATTCTCCATTAAAATACTATTCCAAAATGCATTTGTGATTTAAAAGTATGGGGTTCAAACAAGGGCAAAATATTCATCTCGGCCATAAATTAACTAGATAATAAAGTATGTATCACAAGTACTATTATGCATGCATACATGTAGTTTTTGGATTGCAATGGGTGGAAAGCCATTATATATAATTTGGATTCGACGCTAGCGCGGTCCTTGGTTTGCTTGTGTTAGACTTTGGGTGTGCTTCAAATTCTTTGTTGAAGATAATTTAGAGTTCTAATTAAAGTGCACATTAAGAAGAATTTTATTTATAATGCTATTGTTAAATTCTATTCAAATTTACTTGGTTAACTCTAGTCGAAATTCTATTTGGAAGCTCAATTGGAAGTTGGAATTTGTGTTGGATTTGAAGAGGATCGTGTAATGAAGAAAATCAAGTTTGAAGTAAAGAAACCGAGAGTGGGCGACGCAGCGCCACGATGCCGAACATTATTTCTCAGCACAATGATGCCATCTAGCTATTTTCCCCATTGCGCAATATTTCATCTTCTACTCCATCTCTTGCATTCTATTTCAATTACAACTCTAATATTAGGGTTTGGACATCCCCTATTTGTTCTCTATATATAGTTGGCTCTTTATTATGATTTGGTAAGAAGTTAGAGATATTATAAATACAATATCTTTGAATTCTTTCCTCATATTGTAATAAAATCTCCACTATCTACAAATTATTTTATTTTTGTGTTCTTGTGATCAATTACTTCATATTATAGCTATAATCTCTTATTTTCTCAACAATTTGATATTGGATTAATCTGGTATCATCCACAATAAACTGGTATGAGAACTTTTGGTGTTGAAATTTTTGGGAAGATCGATATTTTTCATGATGGCAACAATGAAGTATGATATTTCGTTATCAGATCGCAATATGAGACTCTCTTTGTATAGGTAAAGATGCTAGTAGTACTCGCTCAAATGGATTTGAATGATGCACTGTTGGAATTTGACAAGATACCCATAACTTGGAATCTAGAGGAGAAACAACAGAGGAATCGAAAGGCCTACCTCAAATACATCTTCATTTTTCAAATAATATTTTTCAGGACGTTTTGAAATAGAAGTCAACCGCTGCATTATAGTTAAAATTGGAGCAATTATGTATGATAAAGAGTCTTACTAGCAAATTGGATCTGAAGTAACATTTATATTCTTATCGTATGACAGAAAATACATCTCTTGAGGATCAGCTCACTACTAATAAGGAAATCGTCGCTGATTCGGAGATCTTGGATGTCAAATATTAAGATAAAGATTTGGGATTGTTTTTATTGTGTTCATTGCCCGCTCTATACATGTCTTTTAGAGACATGATTTTATATAGTCGTGATACTTTCACCGTCGAAGAAGTCTATGATGCTCTATAAGTATAATATGAAGCATCTTGTTGCATCTGAGGGTCATGGAGATTGCCTCATTGTTGATGGTGGTCGTTCAAGAGGAAAGTCAAAATCTAACTTCAAATTTTGTAATTATTGCAAGAAAAAGAGGTACTTCATAAACGATTGTTATAAGTTGTAGAATAATTTAAAATTGATTGCAAATCAATAATCACAAACTTGAGGGGAAGCAAGTATTGCAGAAAATCCTAATATTAATGGAGAGCTTTTACTTATGTCTGACCACAACTCTAAACCTGACGAAGCTTGGATTTTTTTATATTGCTTGCACTTTTCATATGGCTCCTAATAGGGATTTGTTTTTAATATATTATGAAGTTTTAAAAGGTGTTGTTATGACCGATAATAATAAACCTAGTCGAATAGCTAGTATTGGTCAGGTCAGAATAAAGATATTTGATAGGACGGTTAGAACATTTGATGCAATGAGATACATTCTAGATTTGAAGATAAATCTTATCTCCTTAAGTGCTCTTGATTCAAAAGGGTACAGGTATACTGTTGAAGGTGGAGTTCTAAAATTTAATAAAGGTGCTCGTGTTTTGTTAAAGGGATGTGGAAAATCACATTTATATATCTTGCAGTCTTATACAGAATCTTTGAGCAATCTGCATATTTTAAGAATTCGGGTGGATTTGGAGTTGGATTCTGTACCGTTGGAGTTTAATTTAGGGTTTTCTTTAAGGAATACATCTCAATTGAATTTAGAAGCCATGTGACCTACCAAGTGCAACTGTGCATCGGCTAGTTGTTAAAAACCTTTTTATCTTGAATTCTTCGAATAGAGGATATCACGAGTTGAGATCCTAATGTCTATAGATGTAAAAGTTGAATTAGATTTGATTATGATCAAGAATCTCTTCTAAACATTTACTCAAATAGCTGGTATATGCTTGATTTAAGTCAAATTACTTCATTTCGAAACAAAGTTTTTATGGTATAAAATAAAGAGTGTGTCAGGGTTAAGAAATTATCTTACGTCGGTCAACGAAATATAAATTTAACATAAAAGGTTCGAGTAATTTCTTTTAACAAAGTTAACCTTTGAAATGAAACTTTTGGTCTTAATATGGTATTGAATTTAAAAGAATAATTTGATTCGATTAAGATTCTGTTGGCTAAGATTATAGTTTTGAGTAAAATGCATAGGTTTCACGCGTATAAAATAAGGGAAAATTTTATACTGCACTAGTTTCACTTGTATGAAACAGGTGCAATACGATTTCAGATAAATGAAGCATGGGAATACATGGGAAGTAAATACTACAGCAGACTTCTCTTTGAGGAAATAGAGGAAACGGGGGGGAAATGAGGGAAATGAGAACTTTTCTTTCTTTCCAAGATTTCCTTTCACAATTGCATTACACAATTTAGGGCATATTTTTTTGCTACCTATACAAACTTAAAAACATAATGTAAATAACATTTTTAGTCCTCACTTGTTTTAGAATTTTCTTTGACTTTTTTACTAAACACACATTATACATTAACATTCTCCTCAATGTATTTTTCTTCAACTTCAAGTGCTTCTTTTAATTGTTGGAATCTTGACGTTGGAAGTGCCTTTATGAATATATTAGCAATTTGTTCTTCTGTGTTCAACTTCTCCATTTTCAATTGTATCTAGAATGAAGTGGTACTTGATTGCAATGTGTCTTGTTCGGCTATGAAAAACTAGATTCTTTGACATAGCAATTGCTGATTTGTTGTCACAAAATATTGGTGTGGCTTTTCCTTGCTTATCTCCAGTATCTTCTAAAATTCTTCTTAGCTAAATGACATGTGATGTTACAATTGAGGCTGACATATATTCAGCTTTAGCTGAGGAATGATCAATTGCAGCTTCTTGGATGGCCATGAAAATACTCACGAACCAAGAGAAAATGCATAATTGGAGTTGCTCGTCATGTCATCAACACAACCTCCCCAAGTACTTCCACAAAAGCATCTTAACTTTACTTCCAACTTCCTCTCAAATCTGATCCTATAATTTATTGTTCACATTATGAATCTTAAAATTCTTTTTCCAACACCAAAATGCTTATGGCTTAGACTGTTCATGAATCTTGAAAGTAAATTTGCGACCTTCTGTTCTTGTAGCGATAAGATAAAGCAAGTTTTCAATCAAGTTTCTATAAAGAGTTTCATCTACTTTTTTTCTCTATAATCCTTCATCAATTTTTCATTACAAACAAGTGGATTTTCAATACTTTTACATCCAAATATTTTAAATTTTTTAAACACTTTTTCAGAATACTTCATTTGAGAAATAAGCACTCCATTTTCATCTTGATTTATTTTCATACCAAATAAATGATGCAGCAGCCCCAAAAATCATTTCATATCTTTTCGTCATGTTAACTTTAAATTCTTCAATCATTTTTTACATTATTTCCGGTAAGCACCAAATTATCAACATATAATGCAGCAATAAGTATATCGGTGTTACCTTGAGGTTTCACGTACAAGGTTGGCCCACTTTTTCTTTTGAGAAATTCATGTTGCTGAAAATAGCCATCAATATGGCCCACTTTTTCTTTTGAGAAATTCATGTTACTGCAAATAGCCATCAATTTGACTATACCATGCTCTAGGTGCTTGTTTGAGCTCGTACAAAGCCTTTTTTAGCATATATTTTTTTTCTTCTTCTTCCTTTGCAACAAAATCTTAGGTTATTTAACATACACCTCTTATTTTTGTTCTCCATTTAGAAAGGCTGATTTAACATCAAGTTGGTACAATGACCAACATTTTTGGGCCATTATACCTACGAATGATCTTATGGCGTCTACGGGAGCAACCGATTTAAAAGTTTCATCATAACTGATCCAAGGTTGTAATGCATACATTTTCACATCTAATCTTGCTTTATGTCTCTTGAACGATCCATCCGAATTATGCTTTACCTTGTAGACCCACTATACACCTATCACATATTTTCTTTTTGGCCTTTTATCTAACTTCCAAATTTTGTTTTTCTCAATAACTTGTATCTCTTCTTCCATTGCTTTTTTCAACACTCCTCCTTCGTGGGTTCTTCAAAATTTTTGGGTTCAATTATACAAAAGTTGCATCTTGCATAAACATTATTCAAATCTCGTATTTTTCTTAGAGTTGAGCTTGGTGATGATGAACTAGAACTAGAGGACTTGAGTGACTACTTGGTAGTGATTGTGATGAGGTTGGTTGGATTGCATTTTTCTTCATTTTCCACATTATCTTCGGCTGAATTTTGAGGCAAAGTAATTGGGAAAACAACATTTCTTTCAACTTCTTCATTTTCTTAATTCCAAGTAGCATTCTCATCAAACAACACATAACGGCTAACAATCACTTTCTTGGTCTTCAACTTGTATAGCTTATAGCCCTTAGATTATGAGCTATGTCCAATGAAAATACACTTTTCGCTTGCCTCATCTAGCTTGTGTAGCTTCTCTTTTGGTACTTGAGAATAACAAATGCTTCCAAACACTTTCAAATGCTTCACCAATGGTTTTCTCTCATTCCAATCTTCTATTGGTGTTTTGTTACACACGGCCTTTATTGGACACCTGTTGATCAAATAAACTACTATATATATTGCTTCAGCTTAGATAACTTTTGGAAGCTTTCCATCATGTAACATAGCATTTGCCATCTCCATTAAAATTTTTATTTTTTCTCTCCGACACCCATTTTGTTGTGGAGTATATCCAACTATTAATGGTTTTTCAATACCTTCATCTTGACAAAAATTAGTAAATTCTTTTGACATATACTCCTTACCATTATCAATTCTCCAAACTTTTATGAAATGACCACTTTGTTTCTAAAACAAATATTGAATTTTTTAAAGATTGTAAAAATTTCATATTTTTGTCCCATGAAGTACCTATTTTGAGAAGGAGATGGTGAATGCATCGGTCCACAAACATCCTTTTGTACCAATTCAGGTGGCATTTTTGCCTTCCAAGCTACTCTTTTTGGAAATGATTGTCAATAATGCTTTCCAAGTGCACATCCTTCATAAATTTTAGATTTTTCTTCAATTCTTGGAAGCCCCTGAACCATGTTTTTTCTTGAGCAACTTTTCAGCTCTTTTATCACTAATAACACAAGTATCATCTTCAAAATATAGAGTAACCATTCTCTAAAAGTTGCCCAGTGCTTGGTGGATTTTAATCCAAAATCCGGCACATGCTTGACATACCGAATAAGTTTTGAATCGTTCTTTTTTTCCACTCCAATTACTCATTTTCCTTTCACTTTTACTAAATCTCCATTTCCCAATCTCACTCTTGAATTTGTAATCTCCATATCAATGAAAACACTTCCATCTGAGGTCATATGATTTACAAGTTCATTATTCTTTAACACATTCATTATTATTCATTTGATTTACAAGTTCATTATTCAGAAAGTTTTTTAACACATTCATCTATCAGAAAGCTACTGCTTTTGGAAATGATTGTCAATGATGCTTTCTAAGTGCACATCCCTCACAAATTTCAGATTTTTCTTCAATTCTTGAAAGCCCTTGCATCATGTTTTTCTACTATAACAATTTCAGCCCTTGAAAGTTCAAGTGACCAAGTCTTTTGTGCCATAACCATGAGTCATTATCTACCATTCGATAAGCTTTGTCAATCAAGTGTTTAAAGTTCAAAGGAAAACTTTTATTCTTCATTTTCAGCCTTACTATGAGCAAATTCTAAGTTCCTTTATCTCGAATAAGACAATTATCATTTTCAAAATATAGAGAATAACCATTCTCTAAAAGTTGCCCAACACTTGGTGGAGTTTGATCCAAATCCGGCAGATGCGTAGCATCCCGAATAAGTCTTGAACCATTCTTTGTTTCCACTCCAATTTCTCATTTTGCTTTCACTTTTACTAAATCTCCATTTCCCAAATCTCACTCTTGAATTTGTAATCTCCACATCAAAAACACTTTCATCCGAGGTCATATGATTAGTGCATTTACTATCCAAAAATCATTGTGTGTTTGATGGATATTATTGAGGAAATAATGTATTTTAAATAGCGATACGATGAGAAATATGTGGTTAAAAAGTAACGAAAAGTTATTGACGTGATAAAAATATTATTTTATTGAAAAATGTGTGGTTGAAAATGAATTTTGAAAGAATGTATTTTGAAAGAATGTGTGTCAAACACGGGTTGAGTTTCTTGACACTTAAGTGTAATTTGAACTCGAGAAACATGAATCCTTTTTTTTTATTCTTTTGCACTCAAAGAAGCATAAAATGAGTTTGATTTACTATCCTTTTCCGGTAATGCAATTAGCTTGTCGGGTGCTCTTTACTCTACAATCTTTTTCAAAGCCCAAACTTCTTCAATTGTGACATTGTGGCTTCCCTTTGAACCAACAATCATTTTCATTATAGTTTCTTCTCTTACAAGTTCTACACTTTTGTGATAAATCTCCTTCATTAAAACTCCTTTTAAAGTTGCTTCTACCTCGACCTCTTGGACTCCTTCCTCTTCTCTTCTACTTCTTTCACCTCTCCTCATATATTCACCATCATATTGTCGAAACACGACATTCTTAGAATCAACATTGAGCTTGGATTGGAATGCACTCTCAATTGACTTCTCAAAGTGTCGATTTAATCTTTACTCAAATGTTTCAAAGACCCTCATCAATTCTTCAACTTCCAACTTCTCTACATCCTTTGTTTCTTCAATCACAGTTACAAGAGGATCAAATTTTTTGGGCATACTAATCAGAATTTTTTCCACCATTTTTCCACTTGAAACCTTCTCACCATATGACTTCAATTGATTTACAAGTTTATTAAATCTATCAGAAAGTTCTTTAACATATTCATTATCCTTCACTTCATATTTTTGAATTTCCTTCTAAGAGAATGGAATTAATGAATCTTACCTTCAAATCTTCTTGATACTCTTTTCTTAGGATCTCCCAAGTTTCATTGGCTTTGTTTGCCGTCATTACTCTTGGAAAAATTGAATTAGCCACAGCTTTATGTAGCATTGAAAGAACATTTACATCTCTGTCTACATTCTTTAAGTTCCTTCTTCTTGGCATCCGATAACCCTTTTTTTCATTTTCAAGTTCGTCGAATCCATTTTCGACCATATCCCGTATATCCACTGCAAGAAATGAAGTCTTCATCTTCACATACTAAAAACCATAGTTTTGCCCATATAAATTCAGAACAAATGAACCACTTGTGCTTGCCATCTTCTTTTCTACAAAAACCCTATTTTCTTTAAACCCTTGCTTCCTAATCTCAGCTGCAAATGAAATGAAAGGAAACCCTTGCTCCCATATCACATGTTTCACTCATATGAAATTGGTACAATACAATTTCAGCTAAATGAAGCACGAGAATACATGGGAAATCAATACTGAAGCAGATTTCTCCTTGAGAAAAAAGAGGAACATGGGAAAACGAGAGAAAAAGAGAACTTTTCTTTCTTTCCAATATTTTCTTTCATAATTGCATCACACAACTCAGGGCATATTTTTTGCCACTTAAACAAACTTAAAAATATACTACAAATTATATTTTTAGCCCTCACTTGTTTTACAATTTTCTTTGACTTTTCTACTGAAAACACATTACACATCAACAGATTCAAATGAGGATAAAGATTTCGATAAATGGTTGCTCAAGCGAGCCTCCAATTTGCGAGAACATGTTAATGGATAATCCACAACAATCAAGTATTGAAATAGAAACCAACATATAAAGACTCAAATTACTCCTCTTGACATGTCAACATTTAAAGATGAAACAACAAATCTTAATATTTACTATGTTGAAGTAAGACAAAACATAAATAAATATTTGACTCATCAATCCTCATTGATTAGGTTAAAACCCATTTAATATAGCATACCACTTACATAAGAAATGACACTGATTAAGTGTGCTCACGTAAGAATAGAATTCAACAAAGTACATGGCTCATTTTAATTGTCAAGAATGCAAGAACTTAATAATATTGATTATTTAATCCTTAGTACCTCCACCTTCACCTCCCCTCTAACTCTTAACTCCAACTCCTAAGCTCGGGAAGGAAAAAATAAAAATAAAAATAAATAAAGACTAATCATTGTTACAACAGGCATGTTTTATTGATTTTGGTTTCTATTACCTGACAACCAAGAAAAACTTGTTGAGCTGAAATTTCGCAAGTGAGTAGTATCATTAAGAGCTTGTCTGGTGGTGATTTTTTGGAGGATTTTCATCAATTTTTCAACCGTAGGCTGGGCACTCAGCAGCCATTTTGGACCGATTGTGAACATGTGGGGTCCAGCTGTTGACCTCAACGGTCTAAAAATCACAGAAATTTTGGCCAAAATCTTCTCCAGACAAAGCCTAACAAGTAAAGTGGTTATAGTCCAAGTATCGATCTCACGAAGACTAAATATAGTATTGCTGTAATCGTAAAACACAATGACACAATTATAATATGGATTATTTATATTAACAATCTAAACCAACTAACCAGTCTAGTCAATCTAACTAATTAAGGACCCGTTTGATTCTCATTGTAGAATGAGAATGAAAAATATAGTCGTTATTGGACACCACACAAGAGATAGAAATTCAAAATTGATGACTTGATGTGATGGATAACGGTCATATTTTTCATTTTTATGGATGAAAAATGAGAAACAAACGGGGGCTAAATGGTAGTGAAGTGTTTATGAAAAGTATTGTAAGCATTAGGACCCCAAATCCCTCCATCTATATTCTTCCATCTTAATATCAGTCCAATTCTTTGACAAAATCTATTTGAACTTAAAAATCAATGTTCATATCTTGTATAATAATCTCTTCCGATTAGAATTAAACATATTCTCATATATGATCTGAAATATCCCTATACCGAATACAAACATATGAAGAGACAATAAATAATAAGAACATTTAATGATATCACGCGAAAGTTATACAATTATCCCTAACGTCTATAAAACTTTACAATGATTGTTACCACATGCTATTCTTTCTTTTGAATGACTAGAAATCACATTTCAATTCAATTAGTGGTCAATTATTTGAAAGAATAAAAATTATAACAATCACTCAAACCAAACAAACATTTTAGTTCAAAATTTTAAAATTTATATAAAAACATCAAAACATAGGATTGATCATTATTTTGGCATCTATACAACTAGTCGAGCATCATATTAATTAAAAAAATACGATTTGGATAGATACAATTGAGAAGAAAGATGGAAAATAATCTTGAATTTTAAATCCCTTTAGTGGTTCTTGAATTATCTCATTGATATCTTCTTCTTCTTCAACACAAGCAAAGATTTATGATAATATGTCCAAATGTGTGTGTGTGTGTGTGTTTTTTTTTTTTAATCAAAGCTTCTTCAAAACTTGTAAGAAATATGAATTTTCTATCAATGGCTTCCTCTAGAGCCCTCTCCTTTATAAGATATATATGTTTTTTTACATACAAGCTCTCCTTTTAATTGAAGATTGGGAAGAAAGATGGAAAACAATCTAGAATTCAAACCAAATATTTTAGTTCAAAATTTTGAAATTCATATAAAAACATCAAAAATATAGAGTTCATCGTTATTCTAGCATCTATACAACTAGTCGAGCATCTTATTAATAAAAAACGATTTGGAAAACAACACCCAGAATTAAAGATTGGGAAGATGGATTGAAACAATCTTGAATTTTGAATCCCTTCAGTGGTTATTGAATTATCTCATTGATATCGTCTTCTTCAACACAAGCAAAGATTTATGAAATATGTCCAAATAAGTTTTTTTTTTTTAATCAAAGATTCTTTAGAACTTGCAAGAAATGTGAATTTTTTTTATCAATGGCTTCCTCTAGAGCTCTCTCCTTTATAAGATATATCTGTTATTTTACGTACAGGCTCGCCCTTTAATTGAAGATGAAAGTATATATTTATAGCCCCCAAAACTATTCAAAACTCGCGCCTTAAATCCTTTCCATGAATATATTGAATCGAACCAGGAAAGAGAATAAATCTGGCCCCAGTGGCTTTTATGATCGCACACAGCATTGGCTGTGATCATACAGGCCAAGCGATTTGCTTCCTGTTAACAAATTTTGTGCCCTTGCAATCACTAGGGACAAGGTTTCTTCATTATTGCACTTTGGTCCCTAAATAATTTAGTTAGAGTCATTCCTTACTTGTAACATGGGTCCTTCATCTTTATTTTTTATATTTTGATTCACATTTGTTTTTACAATCATTCATAATTGAACGATTGCAAGTTCCGAAAGTTTAAAATTAATCTTTTGAACTTTTCAAATGTTGAATTTAGCTCCCAAAACTTGTGAATCTTTTTCAGTTGGTCCATTAATACTCCCAATTAATCATATGCAATCAGGTTGATCTTCAGTTGTTCCAAATCAACTCTAATTAAGTTCAAAAATGCCTTACGCCAATTACCTTCAAGTCGGGACTCTTTTTATAATTAACACATTTACACTAAACTAGATAAATATTCCCTCAACAATAAATGATAAAGTTTAAGGGCATGCTTGATGGATATTACTGATGAATAAATGTATTTTAAATAGTGATATGATGTGAAATATGTGATTAAAAAGTAAGGAAAAATAATTGATGTGATGAAAAATATTATTTTATTGAAGAATGTGTGGTTAAAATGAGTTTTGAAAAAATATATTTTGTGAGAATGTGTATCAAACTAGGACTAAAAACCTAAATAAGTGTATAAAATACACTCATCAGTATGCAATGGTAGAGGAGACGTTCACTTATCAAAGTTATTAGGTAAAGTGAAATAGAAGGAATGAAAAGGTAAGGGCCATTGACTATATTTTAACTTCCAACACTAGTGGCCAATAAAATATTTGCTCTTTTGTCTATGCTTTAGGTTCACATCTACTCATAAAGAAGATTAAAGCTAGATTTGTCTGCTTGGCTTAAAAGTTGTTCAATTATAGTGCTTCACTGTTTGTCAATTTTCTAGTTACTTATTTCAATTACTGCGTGCAAGTACTTATAAAAAATTACAGCCATCACTAAAGTGCTAATTAAGTCATCATTAGAGATCAAAGAGATGGCCAAAATCGAGTTTAAGTAACCACAAACTAACTAAAAGCTACTCCAACTTGTGTCCCAAACAAGTTAACCAATTAGATTTTGCGGTAATTCCACTTGTACCGAAGTGGGTGGACAAAATTTATACATATAACTCACATGGGTGGATCCCGCGTATAATAAAAAATTGCCCAAAAAGGGTTATGCCATTTTGACAGAAAAATGTTGACAAATAGTTTGACATAATAAGTGTTGACAATATCTATAATTGGATGTAAAAATTGATTGTATTTTAAACAGTTCAATAATAAGTTACCATGTGACATTATGTCAAGGATTATGTCAACAATTATGTTACTGTAACATGATTCTAAGATTTTTCAAGACAGAAGATATAAAGTCGAAAGAGTAGCTGATTTAATCAAAAACAAATCTAAAAAATGCCAAAAATCAAATATTAAAATCCCACTAAACGTAATAGAGAGTTGACCAATTGAAATCCAAAACCGAGCGAAACAACTCAGAATCGACATATTGGCGCCCCGAATTTTGTATTTATTTATTTTACTACACGTTCAACTAATTTTGATCGCATATCTTTTCCGCGTAATCTCCAATAAAATTGAACGAAGTACGGATTAATCTACAGAATCACGAAAATACTGATTTTCTGGGATTGAAATCAAATCGAGTAATGCAATATCGAAATTAATCTTAATTGTGTGTAAGGAATAAATGCCAAAAACGTGCACGCAATGGCCAACAAGTCAAGAAATAAAGGAAAAATATATAAAAACTTAAGTATAGAATATATCAGCCCCCCGTCAAATTATAGCGCTCATTGACTGCTATCATTTCTCTCTTGCCCAACATAATAATTCACATAATATTCAAGGACAAAAGCACACAGAATCAACCAAGAACATGTATCTATATGTATGTACACAATCATGCAAGGCCGATGGCCCGGCCCATGTCATGTTTTAGTCGATCCGTTCAACACCTCTAATCTTATCTATATGTATGGACACAATCATGCAATTGCCTGCCTCGACTGCCCCAAATACGGGTCATGTCATTTCATGTTAAATCGATCATTTTTCACCTCTAGCTTTAAGTCCGAAGTTTTGTACGTCTATATAAATATACATTTGTATGTATACATGTGTGTGTGGAATCCATTATATACACACACCCAGCCAATTTGTTGGAATGAGTGGCATCTTTATTTGATGAATGCTGATTAATATACAAAATGTGGGTGGCTTTTTTATGGAGCGGTGACAAAAATGATAGCAACACTCATTTTTTTTAGTTATTTTTTTTTTCTAATTTGGTGTCTTTAAAAAGTATTTTCAAAGAAAAATATCAATTTGTTATTTATAATGTCTTTTTCATATTTTCATTTTATATGACCACACACATATTTTAATACTTTCATTTAATAATGCGGACTCGTTGCTATAAAGTATAATAGATCTAATGATCGATATTTTAATAGATATCTATAATGGATATTATAATACTAGGTATTTAATAAATATGAGACTTTTATCCATTAACAGGATCATGCAAAATGATAACTCGTTTGAGAACAACAATCTTAAAATTTATGTGCTCATTTAAATCTTAACAAAACGAATTGTTCGTTTGAACTTAATGATATGTTTGATGGATATTATTTTGGAAGAATATATTCTGAAATTGTAAATTGATGGAGAATGTGTAGTTGAAAAAGAAGAAAAGTTATTGATGTGATGAAAAATATTATTTTATTGAAAAATGTGTGGTTGAAAATGAGTAGAAGAATGAGAATGAAAATTTTAATGTGTGTCAAACAGGGGCTAAGAATCATATAAAAAGTTGGGGTCCATCTTAAAATGCTCATTATTAAGAGCAACAGCTCAAATCAATATACGTTGATTTATATTTCGATATTTAATTGATGTAGAATTTATACATTATAACGCCTATCACTCAGTAAAAATAAATGAATATTAAAAATGTAAAAAAAAAAAAAGTGAAAATTAAAATGAAAGGAAAGAGTGAGGTAATTAAAAAGAAAATGAAAACAAAAAGATATTCTCCTAGTGAAAGAAAAAGGAAAAGAAAACTATGCCTGATGCTCTCTCCAATTGGTATGATAGATAGCAAGATTGCTCTGTAACTTACTAGTAAATAATTTACTTATTTTTAACATTAATTATTTAGAATTACTTATTCGTCGATAAATCAACTTTTTAAGCACCGCCAAACTATTATGTCTACGTTATATTTTTATAATTTTCTTTACAATTATAGTTCAGAAAAATTTATTTGTATTGATTTTTTTTTTTCGTGTAGAAATAAATTCACTAAATTTCCTACCACATGTTCATCAATAATTACTCAAGGAATTATTGTTTATGTACAAATGGACAGAGTAGATGTCCGGAGAATTTATATGGGCCCAAGAGAAGATATATTGGCCCATCTTAATAGAACACGGCCCACATAGAAATTCTTATTATAAAGCTACAGGTATTTCAACAATTTATTATTTATTTTTTCCTTAGTTGATATTTTAAAATATTAAAGTCGGCAAGGATTGGTCCGTGCAGACGTAGAAATAAATTTTAGAGTAGACTAAAATTTAAAATTGAGCTGAATAAAGATTTTACAGTGGGTTAAAATGTTTTAGGCAAGTTTTATTAATTAAAAAAAAAAAAGAAAAATAAAGTTTACGAATTAATTTATTTTGGGGGTGAGAATATAGCCCTTGTTTTATCTCCATTTTTTTCAAAATACATTTTTCTCTGTCTTCTTTTCAATTACACATTTTTTAATAAAATAATATTATACACAACCTACAAACTTTTTCTTTATTTTTAACTACATATTCTCCATCAATTTACTATTTCAAAATACTTTTTACACCAAAAATGAGATTCAAACAGGCCCATAGTCCACTTTCGTGTAGAGCATGTCCGCCCTTAGGTGCACACTATAGGCCTAAAGAGTCAAATCTCTCCATTGAGTTCAATGTTTTTTTTTTCTATTTGGAAAATAGATTTTGTAATGGTGATATTTTGAAAAAATGTATGATTAAAAAGTAGAAAAAATGTATTTACTTGTAAAATTATTTTATTAGGAGAATGTGTGGTTGAAAAAAAAAATTATATAATGGAGCTCAAACATAGGCTGAATTTGTTGGGGGGCATTGGTCGATTCAAACAAATGTCGTCTATGCTAAGAGTTTTTTCAATGCATTTTACATATCATTGCCTATGTATCATGCAAATAGAAATATTTATTTTGTTCAAGTGACACTGATGTATAATGAATAGAAGATCGAGTTCAAATTTTATTCGAATATGTTCTATCTATATTTCAACTTTATTTACTATGAGAGAAAAGAAAAGAAAAAACAAAGAGGAGAAAGAGATAAACATAAATGTTTAAATTTTGCTAACGTTGCATCTAGATGGATCTCTAGTCATTGTCCTTTTTTAGTGCCACATCAACTTGATGGAATCCCTGCCAGCTCGAATTGCAGGGAATTTTTTTATTTTTTATTTTTTATTTTTTAAAATACCATAATTTTTTCTATTTTTTTAGTGATTTACAATTGCATTGAAAATCCACTAAACCTTGACACGTATACACCGGACTGCAAATTTTATCCATACATCTTTTTTTTTTTTTATAAACATGCTTATTATGGTCTAATCGATTGTAACAAATATATTTTTGAAGGGGTAAACATAACTGGAAGTACCTTGAACATTGGAATATCACACATTCTTCTTTTTGCTTTTGAATAATGCTATTTGTATATAAGGAATTACATAATAATTTACATACAGATGATATATAAAAAAGATAGTGGGAACTTTTTTTGTCTGGTTGAAGAAATTTATGATCTAATTATATTTCATCACATCATACGTATGTGAATCATTATGTAAATCATTTCATGTAGCTCAGCCGTTTTCTTTTTATCACTACACCATAATGCAATATGTTTGGAATGTGTTTATAATCAATTTAAATTATAAATAAACAGAAATAAGTGCGAGTAAATAAGTAATATAACCTATCTATTTTTGAAGGAGTAAACATAAATGCATGGAAGTAACTCTCCTTGTACATTAGAATATTACACAACACACGATTTTCTTCTCTTCAATTTTTAATCACTACACCACAGTGCAACATTATTGAGAGATGTTTATAATCGATTTAAATTATAAATAAATAAAAGTAAATGCGTATAAATGAATACTAATTATGAGTCCTACAAAATATTCAAAAAGTGATTTTATCGATGACAAATAGTTTACATACATTAGCCAAACCCGATATCAAATTCAAAATTGCTGCAGTTATTTAAGCCCTTGGTTTGGTTTAGATAATAAATTAGGTGTTTGGCTGTGATGCCAGGTCCAATCCAACATTAGACAATGATGAATGGTCTTTCGGTCCAGACATATTAACAATTGCCCAATAACCTGATTGAGATGGCCCACAACCCAAGCCCAAACCAGTTGGATAACTCGCATATTCAAAGCACGCTTTTAGTGTTGTTTTGAATGGAGAGAGTGTCAACTGCTCTAGTCAGTTGGATTCATTTCAGATCAATGGTTGGTGTTGTAAGTATAAATACTATATTTCCTGTTGCCTTACGGGGATTAGGTTATTCTTTTGTGGTGCGCATCTTGGTCTAGAAGATTTTGTTGAACCCTTCCTCTTCATTCTCTTTTTCGATCATCTTCTACTTCTTTTTCGGTAAAAAATGAGTCTGTGTGACTTCTTTGAGAGTAGGTAGATTGGTGTGGTGTGGGTTCTTCTGGCAATTGAAGTAACTTTACTTGCGTCTGGTCTGGTGAGAGTTTTGGGTTTGTTCGATTACTCTTTGATGATACAGACAAGTCAATTGATTGAGCCTAAGATTGAAGAAATCTTGATGCCTGTTGGTTTAGATTAATAGAGATCTTTGGCATATTCTCTTAGATCTGTGTTTTTGTATCTGGAGATCTGTATTAATATTAGGTTTTCAACATATTTTGATAAATATTTATAGAATGCACAGTTAAAAAGTTGTGGACCTTTTAAATGTGTAATTAAAATTAAATATTAATAAACTTTTGTAGTTGAACCAAATAAAAGCTAAATATACATGTATGTAGAAATGAGAATAAAACATGTCCACAAAAAAAGATAGTGGGAACTTTTTTTGTTTGGTTGAAGAAATTTATGATCCAATTATATTTCACCACATCATACGTATGTGAATCATTATGTAAATCATTTCATGTAACTCAGCCGTTTTCTTTTTATCACTACACCATAATGAAATATGTTTGGAAAGTGTTTATAATCGATTTAAATTATAAATAAATAGAAATAAGTGTGAGTAAATAAGTAATATAACCTATCTATTTTTGAAGGAGTAAACATAAATGCATGGAAGTAACTCCCCTTGTACATTAGAATATTACACAACACACGTTCTTCTTCTCTTTAATTTTTAATCACTACACCACAGTGCAACATTATTGAGAGATGTTTATAACCGATTTAAATTATAAATAAATAAAAGTAAATACGTATAAATGAATAGTAACTATGAGTCCTACAAAATATTAAAAAAGTGATTTTATCGATGACAAATAGTTTACATACATTAGCCAAACCCGATATCAAATTCAATATTGTTGCAGTTATTTATGCCCTTGGTTTGGTTTAGATAATAAATTAGGTGTTTGGCTGTGATGCCAGGTCCAGTCCAACATTAGGCAATGATGAATGGTCTTTCGGTCCAGACATATTAACAATTTCCCAATAACCTGATTGAGATGGCCCACAACCCAAGCCCAAACTAGTCGGATAACTCGCATATTCAAAGCACGCTTTTAGTGTTGTTTTGAATGGAGAGAGTGTCCGTTGCTCTAGTCAGTTGGATTCATTTCAGATCAATGGTTGGTGCTGTGAGTATAAATACTATATTTCCTGTTGCCTTACGGGGATTAGGTTATTCTTTTGTGGTGCGCATCTTGGTCTAGAAGATTTTGTTGAACCCTTCCTCTTCATTCTCTTTTTCGATCATCTTCTACTTCTTTCTTGGTAAAAAACGAGTCTGTGTGACTTCTTTGAGAGTAGGTAGATTGGTGTGGTGTGGGTTCTTCTGGCAATTGAAGTAACTTTACTCGCGTCTGGTTTGGTGAGAGTTTTGGGTTTGTTCGATTACTCTTTGATGATACAGACAAGTCAATTGATTGAGCCTAAGATTGAAGAAATCTTGATGCCTGTTGGTTTAGATTAATAGAGATCTTTGGCATATTCTCTTAGATTTGTGTTTTTGTATCTGGAGATCTGTATTAATATTAGGTTTTCAACATATTTTGATAAATATTTATAGAATGCACAGTTAAAAAGTTGTGGACCTTTTAAATGTGTAATTAAAATTAAATATTAATCAACTTTTGTAGTTGAACCAAATAAAAGCTAAATATACATGTATGTAGAAATGAGAATAAAACATGTCCACAACTGATGTGGCAACACCACATTTGTGATTAAACCTACAATCTTTGATAATTCAACATTGCCACATCAGATGTGGGTAAAATATGGTAGGAGATCTGTACACGTATGTGTGGTGTAGTAGTAGTGCAATGTGCCATTCAAATAGGACGATATGTGCATGTCTCCATACGAGTACAAATTTAACAACAGACACATTACACTATACAATCAAAAAATGAATCCAATAAAACTGTTGGTACAAATTATTATTATTTTTGTTTCTGGTTTGGTTCAATTGATTCCGGTCCATTTAAGCCGCCCCTAATCACGGTTACTGATGGAATTGTCTAATGAAGTGTAAGTTAAGTAATTAAACTGAGATAAATGGAGTGAGCAACATAAGATAAAAATATAAATTCGGTAACCTCCTATAATATTTTTCTATTAAAGTTTCTTTTGAAGCCATGTTAATCGTTTATAAAGGGAAAAATTGTAGTCACGGTACCAAACCTTTCATTTTTTTTGTAGACTTAGCCCAAACCTTTCATTTGTACTAGTCATGGTACCAAATATTTAAACAATTCGCACCCGAAATCTAAATTGACAGAAACCGTTAGTTGACCAATAATTAAATATCTGACCAATTGTTGACCAATTTATAAAAGGTAAATATGTAACTTCACATTTTTCATATGAAAAAAATTAAAATTAGACAATTAAAAACCCCAACTCCCCAAGCTAATAATTTATATAAGGGGGTATTTAATTTATATAAGATAGCGACAATATAGTAGTAGCCAATATTCTTGAGATTCTTGAGAAACCTCTTTGTATTGCAAAAGGACAATTAAACATGAGCATGTGTTATCTTTCCAATCTCTTGAAGAATGTACAAAAATAATTAACTGTAGTGCAGGTCAGGGCCGGTTCTGTGATTTTCGGGGCCCGAGGCGAACTCCCAAAATTGGTAAGTTTGGTAAGTTAGGCCAAGCATAAAACATTTATTTACAAGTATATTGGTAAGTTTTAAATTAAAAAAATTGTCTTCTAGTTCAAAATAAATAAGTTAATTATATTTAAAGTTTACTTTTAACGACTTATATAAGTAAAAAGAGTAACTTATTTAAGTTCACCGTCAAAATAAGCATTTTTTTTTTTTACATATAAGTAAGAAAAAAACTTATTTTAAATAGGATAACTATACCAATCAACAAAATGTATACTTTAATAGTTGTGCCTTTATAATGATAAAGGACAAGAAGAAATAACCAAAAATGTGAGCCCTTAATTGATGGTGGTTCAAGTGTCACGGACTATGAAAAATTTTAATAACCATACTCATAAAAATAAAATTACTATATTTTTAATACATTAAAAAGTACCACGAGGAAATGGAATCAATACCGTCCTTTTGACAAGTAGTTAACTTTTTTGTTTTTGGGTATAGATTCCTATCAGTTGATTAGTGAAAGGAGAGGCCACACTGTCCTCGATATAGTCACTTGCATACAAGAGAAATAGGTTAAAAAACAGGGGAGATACGTGTAGATACATGATTAGACAGTTTGAAAAAAAAAATAAAAAAATACATAAACAGGTGTTGTCAAGTCAGTCTGTTTTTTTTCAGGTCTTTAAACTTATTCAATTATCATTACTCATATTTTATACGTGTACAACTTTTAATGAATAGATAATAGATTTGAATTGACGATCGTTATTCGCTTCAATAATATGTTTAAACATCTCATTGAACGTTCTATAGTTTTAGACGCTGCTATTTAAGATATACTTGCAATATTTTTCTTACTTTTTGTTAGAAAAAGAGAGAGAAATCCGAAAAATTGGTAACTCATGGTCAATTTCTAGTAAAACCGGTTTGTTGATAAAATTTAATTTCAAATATAATATACATGTTTATATTTTAGGGTTAATTTGACAAACGGTCACTGAAATTACCTGAAAATTACAAAATGGTCACTAAAGTTTAAAATTTGCAGAAACGGTCATTGAAGTTTAAATTTCTTTCACAAATGGTCGCTGAATTTTCAGATTTTTTGGACAAGTTTTGCGGCGATTTTCCGGCAACTTCCGACCACAAAGATCGTCGGAAAGCCCACAATGTTCTCTTCAATTACCACAAAAAATATCCCCATAATTTGGGTATATTTCGGCCGAATCCCTTTGATTTATGAGGATATTTTTGGTGGTAATTGAAGAGGATATTGTGGGCTTTCCAACGGTATCCAAATTCGATGGTCTTGGTGGTCGGAAGTTGCCGGAAAATCGCTGCAAAACTTGTCCAAAAAATCTGAAAATTTAGTGACCGTTTATGAAAGAAATTTAAACTTCAGTAACCGTTTATGCAAGTTTTAAATTTCAATGACCGTTTTGTGATTTTCAAGCAACTTTAGTGACCATTTGTGAAATTAACCCTTATATTTTATTTTATTTTATTTTAAGTGGGGATGGAAATTTATCAATCATTAAACTCTTTACATTAGTTGTAACAATTGGTTAAAAAAAAATTACGGTTATGCTACACTTATATAATGGTTTACATAAATATGATGTAGTCACGTATGATTGGATCAAAAAAATTTCAATCAAAAAAAGCAAAAAAAAAAAAAGATTTTTCACTCTTTATTTTTGATACATCATCTTTATGTAAGTCATTACGTAACTCCACTATTGACATATTTATGTAGTTTTTATCAAATAAAATTCCGTTCGCATTAATTATACTTTCATTTTAATGTCAATAATTAATTGTAGTAAGATTTTTTAAATTGAATAACTACATAATAATATTATTTCAATCAGGTAATCACACTTTAATTTGATTTCAATTAAAGTAATTTCGTTCAATTTATAAATGATAGTAATCACATGTAACCCTTAGTTGCTGATATGGATCATTACTACTTCAATGAAATTTGAGACGATCGAAATTAGACAAAATTTGTTCGATTAAAATTCAATTAAAATATAGTTATTCGGTTGAATAAAATTGAAAATATAATTACCGTGAATAAAATTTACCTCCATGAAACACAAAACATAAATACAGGCAGGCACGCAGAGATAGACTCATAGAAGAGATGCCATAGAGCTGCTTTCCACCCACCATTAGCTTTATTCTTCCACGTCCCCACCCTTTTTGCCTTTTTAACATTTCTTCTCCTTACTCTCATCATTCATTCATTCACAAACCCTTCTTTCCAGCATTACATTCATGTCATTGCCATGATACACCATATCCACAATGGCTAACTTCCAATTCCGCCCATTTTTCTCCAATTTCTTCTCCATTTTTATCCTCCTCTTCCTCCACCTAGGCTGCTTCATCTCCTCCTCCTCCTCCCACCACCACCAAAACAGCCGGAAAAGGAAGCTCTCTCCTGATCACCACCAGCTCAGCCACCGTAGATTCAAACCACCAAAAGCTTTGTCCTCTTCCTGGTCTTTCATCAAACGCATCTTCTCCTCCTCCTCTAACACCATTTCCTCCCCAATCTACGTGCATAAAGCTCCTTCAATCCCATCCCCATCCTCCTCCACACGTTCCTTACGATTAAATCAACCCATTATCGTACCCTATACACCCCCAGAAACTCGAGTGTCAGACTCTCCACTCATTTCGGACCGACCCGAATCCGATATCTCCTCCGATCAACACTTCTTCCCTCTGCGAAACAACATCTACCCATGTCCCATTTGCGGTGAAATCTTCCAAAAATCAAGTATTCTCGAACAGCACCAGTCAACAAAACATGCAGTATCGGAGCTCATCGATGGTGATACGGGCAAGAACATTGTTCGAATCATATTCAAAACGGGTTGGCCTGATAAGGCGAAGGAACCCATTATCCTTCGGATCCTTAAGATTCATAACAGTCCCAAAATACTAGCCAGGTTCGAGGAGTACAGAGAGTCCGTGAAGTCGAAGGCGGCCAAAAATGGAGCCGTAAAGAGCAGGGATGAGAGGTGTATAGCTGATGGCAATGAACTGCTGAGATTCTACTGTGGGACTTACACGTGCGACCTTGGGCAAAATGGTAATTCCACTTTATGCAATCAGTTGTACTGCGGCGTTTGCGGGATTATACAGAGTGGATTCTCACCCAAGTTGGACGGAATTTCCACGGTACTTACGAGTTGGAGGGCTCACGTGGCAGTCCCGGAGGAGATGGAACAAGAGTTCGAGTTCATGCACATGAAACGCGCCATGTTGGTCTGTCGAGTCATAGCGGGTCGGGTTGGGTCCGATCCCGTCTTGTTTGATAAGGACGATCCAGGATTCGATTCCTTGGTGGGTCGAGGAACTGGGTTTTCCCCAAGATTGGACGACGAGGATGAGCTGTTGGTATTTAATCCGAGGGCGGTGCTTCCTTGCTTTGTGATAGAGTACACTGTGTAACCTCGGTAATTTTCTTGTTTAGGTCTCTCGGGTCATAACGGGTCGGGTGCGATCTCATCTTATGATCCCGGTTAATGGGTTGGTGAAACGAATTTCCCCCGAGATTGGACGATGATGATGAGCCCTTGGTGTTTAATCTAAGGGTTGTGCTTCCTTGCTTTGTGATAAAGTAGACCGTGTAAACCTTAATTATTTTTCTCTTTTAGTACCATTATGTGCTTTTTTGACCTTTTTCTTTACGTGTGAGAGTGAAAATTATTGTCTAAATGGGGTGATTAATCATAAATCAAGTGTTAAGTCAATAATTTTTTAGGTTTTCACATGCATTTTAGAATTTTTAAATCCATATATTATGCTCCTTAGTCACATTTTTCTAGAATAAATTTTATAAAATACAATTTTTTGAATAATGTATGGTTAAAAAAAATAGATTTTTTTTTTTCGATTTGAGTGAAGAACTATTTTTGAAGAATGAAGCTCATGTTCAAATAAACCATCTCGAAATATTTTATGTAATAAATGTGAATCGAGTTAATTAAGATGAATATAAACCGACCGTGTAAGTGGAATTGACATCACTAACCCATAACCATAAAGGAGTTAATCCCGAAAAGAAGGCCTACAATAAGTGGGTACCTTCCTCTTATCTACAACCTCGACTAGTAGTGAAAATTACTATGTTCATTTTAGTGTATTAAATTTTTAGTAAATTTTGATAAAATCTGATAAAATATATGATTGAAAAACTGTGTATGTTCCTAAATTTATAGTTAAAATTAATTGTTAACTTTAACTTCAATTTTATTATCTTTTTAACTAAGGACCTGTTTGATACGGCTCAAAATCCAATTAAAATTGAAAATATAATTGTTATTGGGTCCCACTCATCTAATAAAAGTCAACAATAATGGCTAGTTTTTCAATTTTAATCCGATTTTAATCTCTACCAAACACCCTCTAAATAAAATGGATCACATGGGCTACAATATCGGAATTGGATTAGTAATCAATAATGAAGTGTAGTAGCTGTTTGAACTCTGCTTGCATTACAGGGGCCTGCCAGCCAGGTTACACATGATTTATATTTTGGAAAAAAACTATGAGTAATGTTAGTATATCATTCAAAAACCATGTAGCTATTTATAGTTCATTGAAAATAAAATTTAATTATGATTATTCATAAATGTTTGTTGTGTTTTATTTTGAAATTTCTTCATTTTAAGCTTTTCTTCTTCGCGATTGATCAATAATTAAATAGGTTGACATGATATTTAATTTTTCTTTATTCTTTCGTTCAAGCAAATTAAATTATGTACTTATTTTTGGATGGTTGAATTGAGTGTGCATATTTAAAATAAACTCCGAGTATGATTTCCTCGTTACATAGAAATCTAGGGTAATTCTCAAGTATCACGCATGAAAATTCAATATTTTTCTAGAATGTTATTTAAAAAATTTTTTTTTGATAAAAGTTAATTAAATGTATGATTGAAAAATTAATTAAAAATCGCGAATCTCATTGAACGTGTAATTGAAAATGAATTCTATAAAAATGGGACCAAAAAGGGGCAACAAATCTTCTCAAAACTTTTAATACTTACATACTTGATAAATAATTTAACCCCATTAATTTTTCCTCAAATTCATTTGTTATATATATTTTATGGGATCCACANTTTCCTCAAATTCATTTGTTATATATATTTTATGGGATCCACAATTTTTATCGACTTTTAAACTATTTTGTTAATTTTTATCAAAATTTACCAAAAAATTAATTTTTGTTCAAATCAAATAAGGATAAATAAATGATAGTACAACCAAATAATTAGGAAAAAAAGTGACACCAAAGCTAATTATAGTTTCACTTTATTAGGGATATTCTACTTCCATAGCATCATAGGCAAAACGCGGTACATCATTTAATGTCATTAAAAGATCCACTACTTAGTAGTTAAAACGGCTTTAAAATGGTTAATTAATGATCATGTGATTGATTAGTACTTGTTCCCTCTTTTCTTTAATGAAAATTCTTAAAATTTTGAATGTGTAAGTAACTTTTTATTTTACTTGCCGTACGCATACTCAGAACTATCTGAATAGGCCATTTCAGTGAAAATAATTTAGTGAAGTCACTTGACTAGAAAATATAGAATGTTAGGCGATGTATTGTAACTACGGGGGGGAAAAAATTTGTTGATTCCTCGTTCAAATAACTTAGTTTTTATTTTAAAGTAAAAATTAACCTTCGTTACTATCAAAATATTTAACATATTATTTCAAACTTTTTATTATAAAAAAGGATATTTATTTTAGAATTTACTTTTTACGAACTTTCTAGGTTTAGCTAAACATGCTATAACCAAGGGCTATTGGGCTAGGCTGAGAATTTAGAATAAAGCTTCTTGTACATTAATTGGTTGACATGGAGTTTGATATTCTATATATTTTCAAATGTAAATGGACGGGAAAATATATTTTATTTTAAAACTGTCCATTCACGCCACAACACGTGACACAATGTCAAACTTGATGTCAAATGAAGTGTACATGTAGCATGATTGAAGAATTTAATGGTCTTAAGGGAAACAAACCATTTACTCGTGACCATTAGAAAAATTGTGGAAATTACAACCAATACATTAAGTCCATGTTTGATATTGATTAAAATCAAATTTTAATTTGATATAAAGTTAAAAAATTAACATTGACCACATATTTCATTGGTTCCACTATTGTTGGTGTTTGAGGAAGAATCTCATTGTTGT
>OU503051.1:9800877-9839378 GCA_912172775.2 Fraxinus pennsylvanica
AAAAAAAATTTAGCCGAGCCGAGCCGAGCCGAGCCATAGTCATTTTCCTCTTAAAAAAAATACTGAAAAAAAAAACCAGGTTTAGCCGAGCCGAGCCGAGCCGAGCCAGAAAGCCATTTGGCTCGGCTCTGCTTATGAACAAATAACAATACCACCATTTATGTAGGAAAAATGTTGTTTATTTGAGAATTTACTTCTTAAGAATTTTTTAGGTTTAGCCAAACATGCTATAAGCAAGGGCCAGGCTGAGAATTTAATGGTCTTAAGGGGAACAAACCATTTACTCGTGGTGGCCATAAGAAAAATTGTAGAAATTACACCCAATACTTCAAGTCCATGTTTGGTATTGATTAAAATCAGATTTTAATCTAATTTAAAGTTGAAAAATAACATTAACCACATATTTCATTGGTTTCACAATTTTTTAACCATGTATTTCATCAACTTTTATCAAAATCTATTAAAAATTTAATCATAATCTCCATCAAATAAGGGTTAAATTATCTAAAATTACTACAATATAATATGTAAAAATGATAATCAACAAATATTATCACTCCTTGTATTAAACAAATTGAAGGCTAATATCCCTCCACCAAACATGACATATCATCCCACTAGACCTCACCCCAATTCCCGTCCAAAATCCCCAATTGATATTCTTCACTACAACAAAAATCAAGAAAACCATGAAATCGATTCCAAGAAATTCTCTTTCATTTCCATATCATCTTCTTCATATCTACTATCGTATTTTCTCCATATCTTCTGTCCGGAAATCCATCTTGCAAAAAGTCCATTTTACAGAAATTTTCTCAGATAAAAACGTTTATTTGCTGTAATTAAGTGATAGAATGCATTAACCAATTTATACCAAAACAGTAACACTTGTCATTGCATCAGACTTTGTTGCCACTTTGTTGCAATTGATATCTTTACCGCTAAAAAGCTAGAAGATTTTGTCCCACCTTCCAATACCTGTGATGTGTGTCTCTATTTGATGGTCAATCATTTCACTTCCTCGTTTTTTTTATGTCTCAACCCCTTTACGATGCTTTCTTTTATTTAAATACAGTGATTGACACGTGCGTTGCACGAATTTTGTATTTGTTTTATTTTTATTAGTGTAAAAATTTTCAAAAAAATAAAATAGTTTAAAATTTATTGGATTATTCAAGAGTCATAGGAGCATATTGTTGCATCGCTAATGCTCTATCTAATAAGGTGATTATTTCAAAAGCTAATATTACTATACAAAGAAACTCACCAAAAATAAAATTGAAAAAAATCACGTGTATAAGAACATGGCAGTACATGATAATAGAAACGTTTAACATACATAAAGATTGAAAGTTTAAAGGAGTAAAAAATATTTGATTTATTAAATAATAAAGCATCCATCAAAAAAATGAAAATGCATAGCAAAAAAGTTGTAAAAGGATACCATGCAGCAATTACAAAATAAAACCAATGAGTTAGGATGGAACTTACATGTGTATGCTAAGACATAATGGATAATTCTTGTATTGTCATTTCTGCTTCTTCTCTTGGTTGTTTATGAACGTCGGGATCTGAGTATACAATAAATATTGGAATCATTGTATTAAATCAACTAAAGCACCGACCTAACCTCTCAAATAAATGTAAAACGTATCCAATGAGTATCTGTTGTATTATCTGATGTTCGGACTCTCTAAATAGTTGGATTACCCATATCGGACATGACATGGGTATGTGTATGAGATATGTGTCGGATCTTCCAAATTTCAACCGAACACTTCGTCGTTTTTACTTCTTTCTTTTTTTTTTTTCTTCCTCTTTTCTTCGTTCTCCTTTTTGCTATCTACAAACCTAGAGTCGCTGTCGATAGGGTGGAGAAAGGTGACAGCGCTAGGTTTTCCCTTCTTTTTCTTCTTGTTTTTTTTTTCTTTCCATTTTTTCTTTTATTTCCTTTTTTTTTCTCTCTATATCGGTTGGGGTTTTGTTTGTATAAAATGAAAACGGATTCCATATAATACTATTTAGTGCTCTACTATGTTCAAATTACAATCAAACCCTCATTTTTTATTTTATATAACAATTAGTAATCCCATAATCTAAACTAAATCGCAGAACTTTATTTTATTCATCTTAACCCCCTATTCAATGCGCATTTCTTTTTTTGTGAATAATTAATTTTGGTCTATTCAAAATGATATATTGAATTAGTAAAAAAATTTGAAATTTAAAAGACGTGAAATTTAGACTCTTTTAGTCATATCCCCATATCTTATATTTTAGAAAAGAAAAGATCGGACACTTAAATACATACCGGTACCCGATATTCATACCTGAGTCCGAGCATCATAGGTTGTATTTTCTAGATTGCATATCTAGGTTGTTGTAAAGGGGTTTTGCTTCATGTGTGTATATGCCTCTTATTGTGGTCTATGTTGTGATAAGTCCTTTTGGACTAGTCCAGCCTTCTAATAGAATAGACTAATTTCCTATGTGGAACTAGTGCTTCCAAATTTATATTTAGTGTAATGGTCTTATGTAATGGGAGTAGTACTCCTATATTTAGATTTTCTGCAAAATTCTTTGATGCTGGATGCTATGAGGAGAATTATAGATAGGAGAAGATGAAAGGGGTGAGAAGAGGACAAATGAGGGAGAAATAGAAGAAGAAGAGGGTGAGAGGAAGAGAGAAATTGGAGAAGAAATATATCATTTTTTATTCATTTAAAGTCTCCTCTATTACAGCGCAAAAAGAGCCATTTATAGAGTTTGAAATATTCTATCTTGAGAACGAAAACATATAATAAAAGCAACTAAATTAAACCTAATTATAACATTCCTAAAATACGAATTAAAATTGGAAACTAAACATAATAACATTTCTTCTAATATTCAATCATTCTCTCTCCTCCTTCGTACTTCGGGAGGTAAGGTTGGCCTGTCCCCTGCTTGTATTAATTTTTTACAGCCAAAATTCTGAACCTTGGAAAATGAGCAATCCAGACGAACAAATCGTCCAGCTCAGCACAGTTCCAAACTTACCCATAAAACCATGTCCACTTTCATGAAGAGTTTTAGGAAGGAGAGTTCCTCAACACAACCGAAAAGTTAAGATTATGGACTAATTCTCATCACATAATTCTTTAACAGGATTCGGTTAATTTTGTTTACTTTTACATGTAAAATCTTAGATATTGCAGTTTCTTTTATTCAGACTATTTAGTATGAAGCTTAAAAAGAATAGACCTCTTCCAGAGGTTTCAGATTTGACAAGGAATTCAAATTCTTCTTTGACATGGATGGTCATAAACCCTGGTATAGTAATGCAATTAAGTTAGAAATCCATTTAGCCAGGGACATGCTTACAGAGTGAGATAGTGCACGACACCTTAAATGGGCTTCCAACATAATTTCATGTGAGCTTATGATGCTAACTGTGCACTCAAGCCCCCCAAAAAATCCAACTTCACCAATCAAATCCCATTCAACATTGGGTTAAAGGATTTACTTGCTCTCATATAAGTTGGAGCAGTCAAAACATAAGATAAGCTGAACAGAAATCTTCATATTTCATAACTCCAAAATAAATAAAATAACTGTGTAACTTTTTTTCCATTTCTAGAACTTCATCTCATAAGCACAATACATCTCAAGAAACTTTATCCTCACAAACCAAATTCAATTTTGCTAATGAGCCACAACACTATCTTAATACAAAAAAAATTCTTTAGAAAATATAGCATCATCTACTCTTTCATCTAAATGTTAGGATCTTCCCCTTTCAGTTGAGTTATTACAACTCCTGGTTGCTTAAGTTCCTAGCAAAATTTCCAGCTAGTTGTTCATATGCAATTAAGTTATGCCGCATTGTTTCTTCTCTTCGGAAACCAATCCCCACCCCTAAACTTCTAGACCCACATATAAATAATATTTTCCCATCTTTCAATTTCTTTGTCAATAATGTATAAATAACATCTAAAATTGTTGTATTTTCTTGGACAAATAAAATATGTTAAACATTACATGTGGAAGTAGCAAATCAATTTTGTTTTGACCACCAAAGAAATTTTATCATGAAAAAAAGGGTCAAGCTCATAATAACTCAAACAACAAAAGAAAAAGGAAGCACTTAAGCACCCACCAAACTGTAGTGACTCTAACATTGACAATAATGACAATATTTATATAAAAGAAGACCATTATATACCATAGCAGTGACAACCTGATAAACCAGAAAAATATTGTAAACAAGTTTCAATTACATGAAGCTGCATTCTGTCATCAATTACCTATATAAAGAAATTTACTTACTAACTCACATGTTGAGCTACATCAAGAGAGCGAAGACCACACTCAGCAAACTTATTGATAATGGAGTGAAGGTTTTCCTCAAACCTCCTTGCAGGCCACAGAGCTCCACGATCTGTTTGGTAGAGAATTTTGAATTAGGCAAATAATATAGAGGAAGATTAAATATAAGTCATAATTGTGTTTCTATAATAGTTCAATAATTTAAGTAATCAGAATGTCAACTGAACTATTTTATTGACAGTAGACGAAGTCAAGAACAAATGCACATTTTGTAGCCATAAGTTTAAAGTAGAAGACGTCTTGTAGTTCTTCATGCATCATTTTAGCCACCATACATAAGTATGTACTATAGTGTATAGGGTACCTTAGATTCTTGGTTTGTGAGGCTCGGGTCATGATTCTATTGTCTACAACCTAAATTTGGACTTTCCTGACGTTTTAGACTAATTCGTGATTTCCATGCTGATCCCGTTCCCGGGTTCGTGTCACTACTTTAGGTGAATTAAAATGCTTACAATTCTATTATCAGGCTAGAACAAAGAACTAAACTAACAAAATTACTAAAAACTAAACTCTTGAAACAAAGAGAAGAAAAAAACTTAGAGTGAAGAAATAACTCTCAAATTTTTTGATATGTAGAATAAGGAGCAGAACACCTCCTTATAAAGTACAAAGATAAGTGAGATTTTAAATTTTTAATTAAATTTGTATTTAACAAAAATAATGTTACAATAGCCATGAAAAAATTTATAACCACAAATTGATTATGAAATTGAACTAACCCAAATACAAATTAACAATAGAATTGACTAGACTAGAAATCTATGAATTATTGTTGCAATTTCATTCAACTCGAATAAATTGCTTGAATATATTAATTTAATGCATTATTTTCCAATAATCCCCAAATGAATGAAATTAACAATAATGACGTCAGACATGGTGATATAATTCAACGGTTGAAATCAGCATATGATAGGTAGGTGTTACCTTTTGAATATTTCCTTGTGTAAGTATGTTTACTTTACTAAATGATGTCCTTGAACTATTTTGCCATTTGCGTAATCGATGACACACTTTGCACATGCTTTTTACTAACATAACTCAGTTTCTATAGTTATGTTCATTTTGGCCATGAACATTTTCCCTGGTTCTGTGAGAGTTTCTAAGAATTGAGCTTCACACAATTCCCTTAGAACGGCCCCACTTCTCTCCCACATAAGTGATTTCTTATTACAAGTAATCCAATTACTTTGCTCGATTTTTGACGCATAAGAATAATTAAAAACCTCTTGCTTATCCATCATCCTTACGAACATCACTGCTACATCATAGGAATAGACATGAGATTATTGTTCTCCAACACGTCATGTGCCGTGTAGTCAACCACATTGACTTTTTTTTATTGATCTTCTTTGACAAACTGTATTCCGAAGATTTATGGCCTACTTTGTTACAGTTGAAGCATTTTCCTTGAAACTTCTTCTTGGAAATGCCACATTTTGGTCCCAGCTACCCTTTGTCACTGGATGGCCTAGACTTGTTTTTATTGGTCTTGAAACTTTGACCATGTTTCACGATATTGACTTTAGCCACACAAGGATCTGAACTTTGATTGTCTTCTTCGATTCGAAGCCTAACTATCAATTCTTCAATGTTCATATCCTTTCACTAGTACTTTAGGTAATTTCTGAAATCTTTTAAAGCTGGAGGTAGCTTTTCAATAAATGTAGCCACCTGGAAAGTTTCACTCAAATTTATTCCCTCGGAGTGAATTTCATGTAAAATCAATTGGAATTCCTGCACTTGACTGATTACTGTTTTAGAGTCTATCATCTTATAATCTAAGAATTTGCCAACGATAAATTTCTAGCCCCGGTATCCTCAGTCTTATATTTTAGGTCCAAAGACTCCTACAACTCATTAGCAGTTTTCATCGTACTATACACGTTGTATAGCGATTCTCCCAAGCCATTCATGATATAATTGCGGCACTGGAGATCAATGTTTCCAAGCATCAAGTGTACTAATAGCTTGGACATCCCACTCACCCTCATCAAGTTTCAGAGGTGCTTTAGTCAAGAACCTCACAAGGTTTAAGCTAATCAGATAGAACAACATCTTCTGTTACCAGCTTTTGAAATTCAAACTACTGAATTTCTCTGAGTTTTCCTCATAATTAACCGGAACAGTTACAGTATGGCCAGCTGTTGGAGCAACAGTTTGACTCACAACGTGATATTGCAATTTAGCCACAGTCCGAGTCACAATAGAACTTGACCCTTCAGCCACAGTCTAGCCCACAACCTGATTTTCAGTTGCCACAGTTCGAGTCACATCCATTTTAGTTGATTCGGTTGCCACTTCTTTAATATCAAAAAGTTTATTTAATTATGCTATTTTTTAAATAACTTTAAAATATGTTATTTTCACAATTACGTAAATATGCTTATTTTTCACTTAAAAATTATTTTATTTTTCAAAAATCGTTTGAAAATTATGCAATTTTTTTTTCTAAAAACAATTTATGCTTTTTTTCAAACAAGCTATTTTTTCCCGATAACCAAATATCACTGTACAGATAATTTTCAAAGAAAACTAGAGGGGTCTAATCCCAGCCTCAACAAGTTTAGCCTTCCTCTAAAATATTCAATTCCTAGGTTGGCTGGATAGGCCACAAATGATCCTACTTAAAACCTAACCTGATAAACATAACTTCTCTGTATCGTAACTTCCAGTTTCCAATATTTTATAAATTTTGTGGAGAATACTATTTCCACAATAATCTTTAAAATCTAGCACCTTCTTCGTTCTTTAAGTCGAATATGTTTTAAGATGTTAGGAAAAATACAAAAAAAGAAGTTAGAAATACTGCTGAAATTGTATAAATAAAATAATAGAATGAAACATTACAATAAATAGAGTAACAAAAAAACTAGAGAAAATTGTTTTTGAGGTAGTAGTGGTATTGAAAGGAACCAAAATCTGTGTTGCACACAACTTCTTTAAAATAAATTCGTCCCCCACTGTGGTGTAGAGAACCGGTGTTGTTTGTTTCCTGGAATACAATGGTTGAAGGTAGCTGATTAGCATCTCGTCACCTCTTTAGGCGAACTAAGAATGCTTACAACTATATCTCCTAACTAGAACAAAAAACTAAATTATCTAAGTTACTAAAAACTAAACTCTTGAAATAAAGAGAGAAGAGATACTTCGAGTAAAGAAAGAACTCTCAAATTTTTTGGTATGTAGAATAAGGAGGAAAACACCTTCTTATATAGTACTAGGATGAGAGATATTTCAAATTCTTAGTTAATTTTGTGTTTAACACAAATAATGTTATAATAACTATGAATGAATTTGTAACCACAAATTGATTATGGAATTAAACCAATTCAAATACAAATTAACTATAGAATTGACTAGACTTGAAACCTCTAAATTGTTGTTACAATTTTATTGAACCTAAATATATTGCTTTAATATATTAATTCAATATATTATTTTCCAACATTACTGACTACATACACATTGATATTTACGAGGATAGATTTGTATGTCTAGTCTCTTAATGAAAGCGTAAGAGTGCTATATTTACGTGTACTTGACTATCTTGGTTCTTGATATATTATAGGTGAGTTTACTGACTAAAAATGGTAACAACAACAATGATCTGAGACTGCCAATTGATGGCAACTTTCTAACCCAGGTACCTCTTAAAGCTTTATCATTTTTGTTGGATTTTCCTATCTCTTTACTTAATCAAATCAATAGTATAAATTGCCTTTCTCGTTGAGAAGAAATGTCCACCAACATGTTCTTCACAAATATTTGAAGAAAACATTTTGTGATATATATGCCATGGATGGGACAAGATTGCAGGTTGTATATCAATCGGTGTGTAAATCGTATTGGTTGATGTGTTTCCGTGCTTTACACATTCACATATTAAGTGCCTGTTTGACACCCGTTTTTTGGAAAAAACTCATTTTACTACAGTGCAAATTCTACACACGCCACCACAGTCAACTTTATTGTGTCAGAGTACAAATTCTGTTGATGGGAAATAATATTACCGTTGCATTATTATTCCGGTTTTGCCCTACAATTTTCATCATGGTGATTTTCACGTGCCGGCAATTTTGAAGGGCATTTGTGGGAAGAAAAATGATGGTCATTACTTTCTGTCATGTCAGTAAGGAAGAAAGACACCCTGTCAGATGAAAATTTAATTTTCAATGTACCTGGGGCCCACACATTATGCAAGTTTCTGTTCAAAAATGGTAGAAAAACGGGTGTCAAACAGGCACNATTTAATTTTCAATGTACCCGGGGCCCACACATTATGCAAGTTTCTGTTCAAAAATGGTAGAAAAACGGGTGTCAAACAGGCACTAAAATGGATAATGCTAGAAATATATCACCATCTACATAATGGTGTACATAATGCTAATGTGTCAATCATCCAGTCATTGATGTGTCAGCGTCAAATTTGAATTAAAGGTCGGACGATTGCCACATTAGCATTATGTACACCATTATGCAGATGGTGATGTACTTCTAGCATTATCCAAAAAGTTACTAGAAATCTGATTTTTATATAAATCAAACCGAGGTTATATTCCACAAGTCCCAATTATTCTGAACCTTTTCTGAAATATGGATCGGGTTGCTATCTTCAGAAATTAGGCCACTAAGCCCAATACTCCCTGCCCGCGAATAATTGATACGAGACAAGTGAACTAAAGGGTAAAAGTCAACTTGAGAACAATGATCTCTTCTTGCAAATCATAGAAATAGTTGTCATGTTTGATCAAATAATGCAGGGGCACATTCAGCATGCTCTAGCACATGAAATTCAGTACGCATTCCTTGATCATAAAATTTTAAAAGAATTGATACAGATGTTGGCAGGTGAGGCAAGAAGTTCAATTTTTAAGAAAGTTAATCAGGTGAAATATTTTCATTGATACTTGATTGTACTTCAGATGTGAGTCACAAGAAGCAAATGTCTCTAATAATACAATTTGTGGATGATTCAGCAAACTCAATAATGATAGAAGAATATTGGGTTGAAATTTTTAAGCTAGATGACAAATCATGACTTCGACTTTTAACAGAGCTTAAAAATATTTTAATCAATTTTAAGCTTGATGATATCATAGGACAAGTTTATGAAAACAGATCTAACGTGATCTTGGAGGCACGAAGATATGCAAAGAATATTACTTGAAATGAATTTTAGAGCTTTCTGTGCTCCATGTGGTTGTTATTGTCTTATCTGACACGATAAATTGTTGTCCTTCGGAGTGATACAATACATCAACACATTGTTCTCTGCTTTCTCAAGTGATGGAAATTTTCAAAGATGAGGTGGAAGGTTTGACACTGAAATCGTTATAACACATACGTCGAGAAAGTAATGTCGAAAGTGTCAAATATATAAAAGAGTAAACTTCACAAATAAGTGACGTTTTACTTGACTTGGTAGACATTAGTGAAGATTATAAAACAAAGAGTAAAGTTGATTTCTTAACAACATGTGAATTTGATAATTTTGAGTTATTTATTATCATAATAATCTGGTATAGATTGTTGTATACGATCAATACTATGAGTGAATTTCTTCCGGTCGGAATGATTGCACTATCAACCTCCTAGAAGCACTTGCTTCTTTTATCGATGATTATAGAAATACTAGTTTGCTAATGCTATGTATTGTTCAAAACAAATGACAAGTGAAATGGAAATTGAAGTTGTACTCCGAGGAAACATACCATTCAAAGAAAGAAGCAGTTTGATAAAAGTGGTAGCGACTAGTTAAATCAATCAGCTGAAATTTGTTAGAGTTGATTATTTCCCTTTTTATAATTGATCGAGCTTGATTTGAACAATTTAAACGATATAAAGAGAACTTTGGGCACTGGTTTAATTTGCAGAGGTTACAATATTCGTCTGTTGCTTTTTGTTAAAGTCTTGTGAGAATCTTGAGCAATATTTAAAACATAACGGTCTTTTAGATATGAATGAAAATGATTTATATTTGAAGTTGACAGTTTTGATGCGTTATTTACCGAATGAAACAAAGAGAGTTGTTGATTTCCTCGAATATTTGAAGAAAAATGATGATTGTTTTCCAAATGCTTATAAAATTTTGCCAACCCTACCGATTATAGTTGCATTTGTAGAAAGAAATTTCTTCAAGTTGAAGTTGATAAAGATGTTTCTCCGATGAACTGGCACATTAAAAATTGAGTGGATTGACTATGTCATTAATTGAGAATTAAATGGTTGAACAATCTTAGAGGGTGTTTGGTAGAGATTAAAATCGGATTAAAATTGAAAAATTAGCCGTTATTGTTGACTTTTATTAGATGAGTGAGACCCAATAACGGCTATATTTTTAATTTTAATTGGATTTTGAGCCGTACCAAACAGGCCCTTATTATTCAAATTTGAATAATATTTTGCCTGTAAAACTGCAAGACGAGTAATATTTAAGTGACCGCTTTGAACATTTTCGGTATTTGATTATAATATAAATATTTTGTATGATATATTTTATGTTGGTTGAGTTCTAAGTTAACAGATGGTTCCATAAAACTCTTATAAATAATTTTTTTTTTAATGAACCTATGTTTTGAAGGTCCATTAGGGGACCCAATTTATAAAGTTTGCCTCAAGCTCCGTCGTCATAGTACGACTTTGAACTCCAGCATAGACTCGTCATAAATAAACTAGGTGAATTCATATGATTCACTAAGTTCAACTAATATTGTGTTGACAAGGCAATATTTATACTGTAATATATGATTTAAACATTTAGAAGTCAATATAAACATATGTAACCAATTTAGTTGGTACATACAATTTGAAGGCCCATACTAGGGCCTAATTTATAAAATTTGCCTCAAACTCCATAAATAATACGTACGAACCTTAACGTCAAAATAGACTCATCACAAATAGATTAGATGAATTCATATTACTTTCTAAGTTCAACTAATATTGTGATGACAAGACATACTACAATAAATGATTTAATCTTTCGGAAGTCAATCCAAACATTTATAACCAAAACAAAACGTCTTAAAACAAAATATAACATTCAAGTCATTAACTCTCTAGACAACTTGAAATGATTATAAACATGAAAACAAGACATTTAAAATATCAATCATTTCGACCTTTTCTTTTGCCTTTTTGTTGTGATAATTCTCAACTAGGTGAAATAAACTAGTATTTCTATTGTCGTTAGTTAATAGAAAATCCATGAAGATTTATTCCTTTTAGTTCAACAGAATTTAATTTTCGAAAAGATTACACGCTGCCGATATAAGTTTCACCCGAACCCTTTACCCGTTGGGCCGGTCCAGACGTATGGCCCAGCCCATATTGAAGCCCTCAATCATATCAAAACGACGACGTCGATACCCCTTTTAAAAGAAAAGTTCTGAAAATTTTTATCCAGTCAAAATCTATACGTTAACACGTGTCAAATCTGCAGCCAGTTCCCCAGAAAATATCCCTGTTTAGAATTTCGTCAAAATTTCTCACAGAAATGAATAAATAGCAGTGTAAAAATCTTCTTCCCCTACGTTGAACTCAACCTTCAAAAAATCTTCCCTTCTAAATCACTCTCATTCACACACAAAGTGTCTGAATTATTGTGTGAAAAATAAGTACTTATTTTACTGAAAAGTGCTTTTTTTTTATTCATAATTGGTTAGTTTCTTGCTCTCACGCTATGAGCGCGAGAGCTTTGCTTATCTCCTTTTACTCAGCTCCAAAACACCAGTTTTCGTCAAGAAGAACACTTGGCTCGGATTTTACCATCAAATCTAAACTTGGGTCACGATCATTTTCAAGTGAAAAAACCATTTTTCACCTAATCAGGATTTCGAGTAGTTCCAGGAATGATTTGGTTAGAAGGAAGAGTGGGAAAGTGTGGGCAGACGTCAAGTCGGAGCGGTACGATGTCGTTGAATCTACGCCGGAGTCTGTGAAGTTGGAGGATGCGTTAAGTGACGTCGTTTTGAGGAATGAGGATTGTAATGACATCAGTGCACTGCCATGGTGGAAACAGTTCCCAAAGCGTTGGGTTATTGTGATTCTGTGCTTCTCTGCTTTCCTACTCTGCAATATGGATAGAGTAAGCATAAAGACTTCCTTATCGATATGGATGTTAATTGAGATCTTTAGTTTTGTAATATTCACGTTTTTACGTTTTATGAGTGGCTATAAACACTGGTGCGCGAGTTTGTATCCTTGTCCAACCAACTCAACAAATTAACGTCAAGAAAATTTGTCTGCTATATATGAAAGAGCAATAGATTTTGTGACGGAATTTGTCTGATCAGATTGAAATGAAATTGAAATTGAAATTGAAATTTAGTGATGAGTTTGAGACCTTCCCTTATTATATGAAGTCGAATGATTATTGCTTTATTTAGATTTTCTATTTATGATCATTAGGTTAATGGAAAATAAAGTTTTCTGGTCCTTTATGAAGAGTGTTTATTGGCAGAAACAGATGAAACACATAATTGGTAACTTTTTGGTTAATTTGGTCAAGTTGACAGATACATGTGATTGAATGAAGAACATTTGGATGAACGTTTCTTGCAAGCGGTCATCTTCGCTGTAAAAGATTATTATTTCAATGTGTTAGGTCTCCCTCAAACCGCTTAAAGTGAGTTCACTTGGATCATAGCATGAGTCTAGTTTGTTAGTTGTTCATCGTCTTTATGAAAGTGTCAGTGAAAAATGTTAGCGCATATGTGAGCCTGAGTTGATAAGTGACTTGGAAAGCTTTCGGGAATTCAGGAACTGGCTTTATATTGTGTATTGATCATTTGGTGTCTCCACTTTATTCCTGTTACGGTTGGAAATTTCATAACGGTAGATCACTGTTTCCAATTCCTTGCATAGTAAATTCCTCTTCCCTTTATATTTAAAAATTTTAAAAAACTAAATAAAAAATGATTTTTTTTTTTTTCATTTTATTAGCATGCCAATTGTCAGTTCTTAAAGCAGATATCATTCTGCAGGTAAACATGAGCATTGCTATACTTCCAATGTCATCAGAGTTCCATTGGAGTCCAACAACTGTTGGTTTCATACAATCTTCCTTTTTCTGGGGTTACCTTCTCACTCAGGTAATGTAAAAACTTATCTGTTTAATGACCAATCGAGGCACATTCATATGCATTGTATGCTTCATGTCCATGACATTAAGATATAAGAAAGAATTCATGGATGTTCAATTTGGGACATTATATTATTTTTTTATTTCTTTAATTTCATTTTAATAAAATTAAATGAAATGCAAATCCTTATGTTATTCTGGGGATTATGCAGTTGGCTTCTTATTCTAATTTTATTTATTGCATGATGCTCAGATTGCAGGAGGAATATGGGCAGATACTGTTGGTGGGAAGTTTGTTTTAGCATTTGGTGTAGTTTGGTGGTCAATAGCTACAGCTCTAACACCAATTGCTGCAAAACTTGGTTTGCCTTTCTTGCTTGTGGTCCGTGCTTTCATGGGGATTGGTGAGGTCGGTACCTCATTTAATAAATTTGACCCGCTTGCTTTTCTATTTGTTATACAGTAGTCGTGATGTTGTATTGGGCCTGTAGTTTTCGGTAATGGATAAGTTTTTAATGTCTAATAGTGATTTGTTGTTCTCATCCCAGTCCACCAGTTATTGTCATTTGATTTATTTTGTTTTCTGTGGGAGTAAGCTATATCTCTCTGTTAAAGGGTGTTGCCATGCCTGCCATGAACAATATACTGTCAAAATGGGTTCCAGTGGCAGAGAGAAGTAGGTCATTGGCATTTGTTTACAGTGGAATGTATCTTGGATCTGTAACTGGTCTAGCATTTTCACCAATGTTGATCCATAATTTGGGTTGGCCATCTGTCTTTTATTCATTTGGCTCACTAGGGACCGTATGGTTTGCTTTGTGGATTACTAAGGTGAATTTTCTGAACTAGTATTAACCTTTATTTTGAATGATGCACGAGTTTTATTATATGATTCTCATTTCTCCCCCAGATGAGTAACAATTGAGTAGTACCTAATGTAGGCGCACAGTTCACCTCTTGATGACCCTGAATTACTGCCTGAAGAAAAGAAGCTGATTCTTGGCAACAGCGTATCGAAGGAACCAGTTAAATCTATACCTTGGAAATTAATTTTGTCAAAACCACCTGTATGGGCCTTGATAGTGTCCCATTTCTGTCACAACTGGGGAACATTTATTCTTCTTACATGGATGCCTACGTACTATCACCAGGTATTTTTTGATTTCTTTACACCGTGTGGACGACTTTAGCAAGGAATTGGCATATATAGTGCAGATTGGATACCATCATTTTCTAGTACTTTTCGTACTTCGATCAACTTATCTTTCTAGTAATATCGGAGTGGCTTAAAGAGAATTATGGATTATCTTTTATAAAACTATAGTGACTTATTCTGTAAAGGACATAATCAAAATTTTATAAATGATTGAATGAAAATTTTGGGTTATTGATTTTGCTGCAGGTGTTGAAATTCAATCTTACTGAATCTGGACTTTTTGCTGTCTTTCCGTGGCTTACAATGGCCTTTTCTGCAAATCTTGGGGGCTGGATTGCAGATACTCTTGTGAGCAAAGGTGTATCTGTGACCAATGTTAGGAAGGTATGCAGTATCCCCCATTGTTATCATTGTACTCTTGACCTTTTTACGTGCTCCTGAAAGCTTTATATTTGTCTTGGGTTAATGTGAACTTCCCTGAGGCGTGTGCAATCCTTATTTTCTTTGTTAGAGAAATATAGAAGCCATTGTTGATGATCTTTTGTTTCGCTCATTTAGACTTCATGGGTTACTTTTCCGGATGACTGATGAGCTCTCCTGAGTTGTTGTTTTCTTTTTTTTCCTCCTGTCGTGAAGTTCTGCAATATACTCTTTTTCCAACTGGTAGATCTGCCCATATGCAGTTGGTCTCTTAAACTGTTTATTCGAAGCTCCTTTCAAGTTTCCTGTCCCAAATCAAGATACTCTTGAGTCTTGCATCCTATTGGGGAATGCAGTTAGGTTAACTGTATTTTATCGTGCTTTGCAGATCATGCAGACAATTGGATTTCTTGGCCCTGCTTTCTTCTTAACTCAGTTGAGCCACGTGAATTCTCCTGCTATGGCAGTTTTGTGCATGGCATGCAGTCAGGTTTGTTCTAACTACTATGAGCTTTGGGGATGAAATTCTCTATAGAAAACAGTACACATATCAAAGTAATTTGTGGAACCACTTGATCTAAAAGCTTAGCTGTTAGAGATGACTACATATATATCATTTAAATTGTCTTCAACCCCACCCACATACCCACCATCCAAAAAAGTGTACGTGGGTTCATTTTTTTCCCCCATAAAATGGATGACGGCGAGGCTTGAACCTAGGACCTTCTCGTGCTCTGCTACCATGTGGCTCACTTGATCCAAAATGTTAAGAGAGTGGCACATATATTTCCAAATTTTATCTTCAGCAATTTATGCTACAAATTAATGAAATCTCTTTTATTTTAAAGCTTTTTATTTCGGAATGATTGCATAGCATCAAGCATGTAGTATATTCTTTTTATAAAGAAGCTGGTGTAGTGGGTTTTGTCGGTGTCCAGAACAAATTCTACTCTTATTGCGCACTCATGTTCTCTGTGAATGTAGCTTCTTGTGCCTTTTATTCGATTCTTCTGATTTTCTATGGATTCATTCTCATGGCAGGGAACTGATGCTTTTTCACAGTCAGGTTTATATTCAAACCATCAGGATATTGCTCCACGATATTCAGTAAGTACTTCACTTTTTCTTCGCCAAGTACAGTCAATGCCTAGAGCTATTAAAATAATGCTATCAATCAACCAACCTATTAGCAGAGGCACAAATGATCCTAAACACATTGTGCCGGATATAGTAAAAAAACATCCAGGCGTCAGTTTTTCCTTTTGTATCATGATGACATGGTAGTTGTTTTTGTGGGCATTGCTAATTTTCTTTTCTCATTATAAGCGGATAATCGATTGCATAATTTCCTACAAAATCATTTACAGGGTGTATTGCTTGGTCTGTCTAATACTGCTGGAGTGCTGGCTGGGGTTTTTGGTACTGCTGCTACTGGTTATATATTGCAGCATGGTAAATTCTCATCCCTCATATTTTAAAGCCGAGATAAATCCATTATATGAAATTTCTGAGCTTGATTTAAAATTCAAACTGCCTGTTCAGAAATAATGTGAGTAGTTCATCGAGTCTTTACGAGGTTGCAAAATAGCCCATCTACATTATGTAAATGGAAAAATCAGAGTCAGATAGTTTTGACTTTGCTGGCTCCTCATCTTTGAGTTCTATCAAAACCGGACCATACCTGCCAGTTTGACCCCCGAAAAAGGGGGAATCAGATGTAAAACCTGCCTGCTTATAGGAAAAAAACCATATAGATGAAAACCAGTACAAAGTCTAGTAAACTGAATGAATCAGGCATGGGTTGAACAGTTGGTTTTTTGAAAAAAAATAAAAATTAAAGGTTAGTCTTATAAATCAGCATATACATGTACATATTATGAAAAACAAATATACATGTACATATCACTGTGAAACACCCCAAATCCACAATAACACTATAACAATTAAACTCAGATCAGATGCGTATAAGCTATAAATATATGAGTGTGTGTGTGTGATGAAGACAACCTTCATCTTCCAAACACAGAGGAGGCAGTGAAAATGGTGGTTAGTCTTGGATGTGAAAGAAAGCGGCTGCTTGGTTGTGATGTACTGATATTATTCTTGTCGTCTGACATGGCATGAATCACTGAACCTGCACTCAGGAATAGTAGTGCTTTGAATGAAAATGAAAATTTACATATGAAGGGTTTAGTCTTTCAGTTTCTTTCTAACTTTCTACTATGTAATGAGAATTGAAATAACAGTTAAAATAATGACTCTTCCAACACCCTCTTACACTATATAAATTTTCAATGTAATTTTTGACACCCAGTTCACAGTTCGGCCTTGGTTCAGTCGGGTTTAAAAACATGAGTTAGCTCATTATTTTTGCCTAGACTGATATACAGAATTTTGTAGATTCAAGCTTGGTAAATTTTGGTAGTAGGTTCATGCCAAACAGTTTAATGCTTTTTTATCAATTAATGAATGCTTTGGGTGGAACTCGTACCATATTTGTCATATCCATATTCATGGTCGGTTGAACACTTGAACTTGTTGAAGGCTACAGTATCGACAAAAGTCGGATTCAAGTAGTAAACATTAATTTAGCTACTAAAAGTCTGCACAAGCTATATGGTACATAGAACCAGCAAATTCATTCACCCCAATGGTGATGAAGATGCTGATGCAGGTGTATTATTTCTCAACAGAAGTAACTAAGAAACCTTTTGACTTTTCAGCCTCATCTCGCAGTCTGGGAAAAAAATGAAAAGCAGGCAAAATATAGAAAACTGAAATAACACGTGTTTGTTCTGATGAACTATCACTGGACTGGTTAACATGACTTTAAGATAAAGTAAGATGGTTTGGTTTCAGCGGGACGGAGTTTCGGAATTGATAACATAATGATTGCTTTACTCTAACATGCTTGTCTTGATGTCAAAGAATCATATATTTTGGTTAACAGTCTTGAAATATCTGGTTTCCAGGTTCTTGGGATGATGTCTTCAAGGTTTCAGTTGGTCTCTACTTAGCCGGCACTGTGATATGGAATCTCTTTTCGACTGGTGAGAAGATAATTGATTGAACCTCATAAAAGAAATACTATACTGCAACTCGAGACTCCAAACTTTGAAGAATGGAATGGAGAAACAATTGTCACTTAAAATCTGGTCCGAAATTGGAGCGCTTGTTTACACGTTTATTTCTCATAGAAACCGGTGAATCCGAGTTGATATCTTCTCATAATCCTGGAACGTCCGAATGAATGGAGCCTGTGCAGATGAAGAAAGTAAGAGGCGCATAGTTTTATGCACACGATGTTTGTACACTAACCTACCATTTTTTGTAAATTACTGTGGAAATATAGATCTTATTTAATTTTTAATTCTTGTAGTTCATTTACATGTACTGTTATTGATATCAAATACAGTCTATTGCATTTGGCGTGCCAAAAAAATCAAATTGCAAATCATGTGAAATTACTTTCTTCCCACTTAGTGTTTATACAGAGTGGTTTCCATGTATTAGAAGTTTAGAAGGGCTGTGCCTCGGTTCCGGGTAAAACACGGGCCTGCACTGTCCAATTGGGCCGGGCCGCAGAGCCTTTCTCTAGACGTGAGCTATCACTTGTCAACTGGCTAGTTGAACAACTGTTTCAAGCAGCACAGTATGGGCTGTGGTTGAGCCCACGGATTTACCCATCTTTACACCTCTAGATTTAGATTGAGATGTTAGACGGTTCAGTTGAACCAATGTTTTAGGCAGCACGGTGCAGGCTGCGTTTGGGCCTGGCATGACCCATGCTAGGTAGGGGTACTTACAAAAATACCCTTAAAATTAGGGATGTTTTGAAAAATTATATGAAAAGTTTTTAGTAAGTAAAAAATAGTGTAAAATGAAAAAGTGACACAATGTCATTGTTTTTACTTTTTTTAAAAAAACTCAAAAAATGACAAAACTAAAAAAAGTGACAAATACCAAAATAACATTATCCATTTGTGCAACACCAATAATCATGTTCGTAAAATAATCATCGCGTTTAGGCCAATCCACATGCTGATTATGTAAAAAAAGTGACAAGCATTGACAAAGATTAAAAAAGTGGCAAACATAAAAAAAATTGACAGAAATTCAAAAAAGTGACAAAACACCAATTAAAACATTAGAATGAGTTCAATAAAATAACAGAAAAAAGTGACATAATCAAAGCATGATCGGTGACATTTGTTGCATGATTGTGATTAAATGAAATAAATTCAATAAAGTGACAAAAAAAGTGAGATAATCAAAGCATGGTCAGGTGATATTAGTGCATAATTGTGATTTCATTCTTGTATTATCATATACAAATTTGTCGATTAGGGCTAACCCGTTTAAGGCTAATAATGCAAGGTAGAAACAAAACTTTTTATTAATGATAATGCAAGGCAGAAATAAGAGGTAATACTCATGAAAAAGGGACAAGATGATGCTCAAGAAGCAGTTGCTACACAATGGACCATAATAGTAACAATAAGGATACATATAATTAGAATTGCAATATAAAGTAGAGAACTTTTACATGGATATTCAGGAAAAGGACTGCATCTACAAGACGAAATGTCATGCCACGAAGCCACTAAATGTACATATAATGTGCTACAGCCATCAACAAAGTCATCAAATCGAAGAAAAACCCCAAATTTCGAATAAGGATGCCTTTCATTCGCATAATGAATCTACAATCATATCGTTTTAAAAAAAATATATAAAAGTAACAAATTAGAAAAACTACAGGTGCTAATATAACTAAGAATTCAAAATTATAGGCACCAGCGCCACAAAATCCTCACGGTTCGCGTAATATTTAAAGATTCATATGTACCAATCATTCTTTGCAAATGGATTGACTCTATACATATACAAACACATAAATATAGGCATAAAAATTTCAGAAAAATCAAAAATCTTCAAGAAACAAACATAATTGAAAGAAAATGTAACTCATAAAATAATTAAAAGTGCTCATGCTTTCTGTGTTTAGCTCCAACATTATGTGCTTTAGGTCCTCCTCCTCAAATTTAAACAGAGCACTTTCAAAATTTCACCAAATTCTGATCACGAGATTTTGTGATCTCCATTGGTATCAAATTTTTGGAATACCTTCTCCACAAATTTCTAAGGTTTTGGGGATTTTGAGTGTACTAATTATGGTGTAAGGATGTTAATCAATTTTAAGGGTATTATTCTAATTTATTATATTTGGAGGGTAGTAGACCTAATTTTCCCTTTTTTTTTTGTTCGTCTTAAAACAATAATTGAAAAGCAGCCCACAAACTTGAGTGGGTCCAAACACGAGCCAATTCGTCCACATAGCCCGATAACCCGATTGACAACTCTAAATGACATCACAAGTGATTTCAGGGTACATGGATTAAATTGCCTCATGAAAGTAATCAAATGTTTACATGTATAGATAAAACAACCAAAGAAAACATACATTTTGTGGAAAGTATGACAAAAGTGAATACAAATGAAATCTCCAAATATTACCAACTGTGAAAAACACATGAACACTTCCATTCTTCAACACACATGCTGTATTCCCAATTGCGCCTTTATACCATTTTAGTAAAAGACAGAAATACCCTTTCTATGCTGACATGGCAACTCTTGGTGGTGCAGTAAGATGACGTGGCACCAAGTAAACTTTGAGCCCATTCTTCATGAAAAGAGTCAAAGACATCTTCTGTTCAACAAGGTGACCGGGAACCAGTGATAGCCGGTAACGAAGAAGTACGGCCGAGACCACAGACTTCATCTGGAGGTAAGCCAGGTCCTTGCCCAAACAAGTTCTCGGTCCAGCATTGAACGCCACAAACTTGTAACCATCCTTGGGTGGTTCGAACCGGTCACCGTTGACCGAAAGCCATCTCTCTGGTTTGAATTCCATGCAATCCTCGCCCCATATATTCTTCATCCTCCCAACTGAATAAATTGAATATGTGACTGTTGAACCGGCCGGCAAGTATGATCCGTCCGGCAAAACATCGTCCGAGACGACATATTTGAAATCTTCCGGTACTGAGGGGTACAGACGTAGGGTTTCAGTCAACGCTGCCTTTAGATAAACCAGTCTATCAGCTTCATCGAATGTCAATGGTTCTTCAATCCATTTTTGTGTGTCTTTCCCACGGGTTTCTAGTAAAACTGTTGATAATTCATTGATGATCTTGTTCTCAACGCGCTCGTTGTTCATGACGAGCCAGAAGAACCAGCTTAATGCCACAGATGATGTGTCACGGCCAGCGAGAACAAAGTTGAGAGCAATGCGCTTGAGGACTGAATTTGGAAACAGATTTCCATTGATATCTCTCTTCTTGATGAATCGAGATAAGAGATCATCAGATGGAGTTTCTTTTCGTGCTTCAAGGGCTTCTGACATGTAATTTTCGATAACTTGTAGGCTCTTTTCCAGCCTTTTTTCAGCTCCAATGCTTACAAGTTTCTTCAACCTCCATAACAATCCAGGATAAAGTAATCTTTGAAGAGTTGCTTCGGTGGCTGAATCGAAAGCAATGGCAAATGGATTCTCGGGTAATTCAGGCGAAAGAGTTTCAGGATCTTTACCAAAAGTGAGTCCACATATGTTATCAAAGGTTAAACGAAGCAACAAATCTTGCATGTCCACAGAGGTGTGATCTTTGCAAGCCTTGTCTAATATGATCCACAGACGGGTTCGGATAGTTCGGTTCACCCACCGGGCCATGGCTTGTCGAAGCGTCCGAGTTGTGAACTCTAGAGCAGCAGTCTTTCTCTGTATCAGCCAAGTTTCACCATCACTATTGAATATGCCCTGCCCTAGAAGATCATGAAAGGCGGTTTGCCAGTCCGGTCCTTTTGGATAGTTCTCGAACCGGGTTCGGAGAATATGCTCGATATTTTTTGGGTGGCACGTGACAGTATAAAACCCTTGCTTCCTAGCGAAAAAAGGTATAGCAATGGTACATGTCTGATAAGTGGCGGCGCCACCAGTTGCGCAGAGGTTTCCGGCTATCCAGTCGTGGATTCGCCTCCTATTCATGAACAAATATGGGAGACTACCCACCAATGGCCAGGCCTTTGGACCAGTGAGTTTCTGTGCAAGAAGACAAAACCATATCAAATAAGCAGAAGTTGCAGCTATGAAGCTGAAAATGACAAGTTGAGTGTCCATGCATGCAGCAGTAAGTGCAAATTAAGATAATCAAAAGCAAAAATAAGTAGAAAAATTGCTGTTTTGGTAGTGATCGATTGGAACTGGTGAGGAAAATGGTGTAATATATAAGAGCAATGTCAAGAGAAAAATATTAGGAGAGAGTTGTTGAGAAAATTATGCAGTGGAGAAAGAGGGGGTAGCGGTTTGGTATGATATATAGAAAATTGAATTGGGATTTCATATTTCATACGAAAGCCATGCATCACCAGTATAAGCTGGGATAATAATACGACGCGTGTTCTATATTTTATTTAGTCCAAATATCTTTATTTATTAATTACTATAATTAGATATTGAATTAATAAATTTCTCACCAACATTGGATGACAACAGCACGGGACGTTCTGCTGGGGATACATGGGTTAAAAATTTAAGAATTGTGGTTGTGTTTGTCATGTCCTTGTCCAACCTCGATTCCCCAATAGGATTGGGACGAGATATTTTTATAAAGGGATAAAATTTCACATCGAACGAGGTTGACTTTTTAAAATGAAACTAACACTTAATAATGTATCAAGACACATTAAGTTCCAACGAAGAGGGCTTAATTTTTGTAAATTAACTAAAACAAGGTTGGAACTATTCTCATTGTTTTATAGTTTTTTAATGATTTTGCGACAGAAGTGTAATGTCACTATCTGTCACGAATTTTATTTTTAAATTGTTTTTGCACCTTTTCCTATTATCGGACATATTTTGTGATGGAGTTCAGAAACAGAATTATAATATTGAACAAACAAAAGCAGTTGAAATCTGTGTCACCTGATTACAACCATTAATTTGGTATATTTGTTCGACAATCGAGTCACGAAGTGTCACAAATTGTAACTTGTGCAAAATTTTCCATTTCCTACATTTTATGGCCTTTTGGTGGAAAAAATTCGGGATGGCGCCATACAGAAGCAGATTGAAGTAAATGTAGAAAATAATAAATTTTTTTGCACTCTCCCAAGTGCCAATTTAAACACGTAAATTTGTTGATTGGAAAAGAAATATAATTATTCTTAAAATTTTCAACATTCTTGCTTTTTCTTGCTATCTATTTTTTAAAATTAATTTTTCCTCAAATTCATTTAAACCGGACATTCCCCAATAAAATAATTTTGCATGTAAATCTTAAACTTTTTCTACTTTTTACTCATTTATTCTCCAAAAAAAAGTACTTTTAGTCCTTCCTCTCTCTGTGAAGGTTCCTCTTCCCTCCGCCACCGGTGAGGGCTTCTTCTCCTTCCTTTGGTTTCCTTAGTGAAGGCTTGCTCCTTCCTTGGTGAAGGTTTCTCCTCTTCTCCTTTACCCCTCTCTCCACTTTCCCTACCAGCTTTCCCGTGAGTCTTTCGGGTGTGGCTTTGGTTTCTTTTACCTAATTTTACCTTGCCTCTCTTAACCCTAGTTTTGATCGGCCCTTCCTATGTTTCGCCGGGGGGTGGGAGCTGTTGGCTCCCCCTTCCCCTTTTTCAAATTTTGTTCGGTCTGTTGTCTTGGTATTGGGGTCGTGGTGGCAGGTGGTGGCCGGCGTTTGTAGGTTGGGGATTCTGCCGGTGTCTTGGCGTGATGCTTCAGCAGGTGGGAAAATTATTTAGTTTCGGTTCTTATTCGGTTCTTTAGTTCTTGGTCTAGATCCGAGACCCGACCCAAATCCACCGGTTCTCAATTCGGGTACCCGTTCGGGTATTTAATTTATGAAGAACCGCTCGGTTCGAGTTCGGTTCGGTTCGGGACTTTTGGACACCCCTACTCACATCGAACGAGGTTGACTTTTTAAAATGAAACTCTAACACTTAATAATGTATCAAGACACATTAAGTTCCAACGAACAGGGCTTAATTTTTGTAAATTAACTAAAACTAGGTTGGAACTATTCTCATTCTTTTATAGTTTTTTAATGATTTTGCGACAGAAGCGTAGTGTCACTATCTGTCACAAATTTTATTTTTAAATTGTTTTTGCACCTTTTCTTATTATCGGACATATTTTGTGATGGAATTCAGAAACAGAATTATAATATTGAACAAACAAAAGCAGTTAAAATCTGTGTCACCTGATTACGACCATTAATTTGGTATATATTGTTCGACAATCGAGTCACGAAGTGTCACAAATTGTAACTTGTGCAAAATTTTCCATTTCCTACATTTTATGGCTTTTTGGTGGAAAAAATTCGGGATGGCGCCATACTGAAGCAGATTGAAGTAAATGTAGAAAATAATAAATTTTTTTGCACTCTCCCAAGTCCCAATTTAAACACGTAAATTTGTTGATTGGAAAAGAAATATAATTATTCTTAAAATTTTCAACATTCTTGCTTTTTCTTGCTATCTATTTTTTAAAATTAATTTTTCCTCAAATTCATTTAAACCAGACATTCCCCAATAAAATAATTTTGCATGTAAATCTTAAAACTTTTTCTACTTTTTACTCATTTATTCTCCAAAAAAAAGTACTTTTTCCCATTCTTGGGAATATAAACATGAGCTTTCTTAATTCATAACTTGAATACTATTTGAAATCTTCCAATTCTATTAAACACGTTACGTGTTTTATTTTTCATAAATTTGTGGTTAAAAAAAAAAAAAAAATCTAAAGAACCCCAAAACCTTTTCTTTTTTATATAGTCCAACCCAATTACAAATATCTAGCTACGTCAACGAGCCGGCAAAAAAAAAAACTTGAGTTCGAGCCGAACAAAGCTCAGCCAAAAAAATGAGGCTCGGCCCGNTCTCAAATGGTATTAGTTCGGCTGGTTCAAACCACCCATAGCTACCATCCCCGAAAAATGCCACCAACACATGGCCCTCATGTTTGGTTCTCCGAACAGAAGGCGTAGCAAAGGCTTCATTGTGTATAAATCCAGGCCACCACGGGTGGGATTTTACTTTGCCCCACACCATGTCACCAACTTGGTACCCATTGCCGACGGCTTCTCCATTTCCATTCGCCACAAACTCGTCAAATCCCGAGAGAAGAGAATCATAATCTGCTTCCATACCAATAGGCATCTTATTCTTATCGTCCCAAGAATCAGTCGGAATAGAACAACTATCCTGATTTTCCGAAACTCTATACGCATCAACAGATTTATTTTCTTCATTTTTCACATTGGTTACTCGAGATTCATTCAAAACATCAGAAAACGTAGCTTGCTCTGATTTACCCGCACTTCCACCAGAAACCCTAGCTTCTTCCGAAGGCCTCCCTGGATTCAAGCCCGCATCTCCTCCGCCTAAAGCGCCACTGCTACTACTGGTGAAACCGACCTTGTGTTCATCTTCAACAGCATCTTCGTCTTTTCCGTCAGACAAACCATTTTTGTTGGTGCTCATCGTGGATATCATCTCATTCGAATTCAAGTCGAAACCCTAAATTTTGAAGAGCGATAAAGAAAAATAATTTCGATTCAGAGGAGATATAAGAGTGAAATTGAAGAAAATTTTAGGAATTTCGAAACGGGAGAGAAAGGGAGGGGACAGATAGAGCGACTTAGGCTCGTACGCGCAGTTAGTGTATATGCTTCTGGAGATTATTTTTGGATAATGTTTGTTGAACATAATTTATGTACATAAGGATACATAATGTGACGTGACAATCATTCGATTGATGTGAAAGTATGAGATTTAAATTAAAGGTTGAATACGTGCCACATGTAATTATGTAAACCATTATATAAACGATTATGTACACCTAACAAAGTCCATTATTTTTAACTCATGTTTGTTCTACATTTTCTTCCAATTAGTAGAAATTGATTATTTAAAGAATGTGTTCTTGAAACTTAGAGCATGTTTGACTAAATTTAAAATCCAATTAAAATTGAAAATATAACCGTTATTGGGTCTCACTCGTCTAATAAAAGTTAACAATAATTTTTTAATTTTAATCTCTACCGAACACGTCCTTAAAGAGGGAAAATTTATTTTTTAAGTGTAGAGCAAACTCATTTCTAACCACGCATTCTGCAATAAAATAATATTTTTCATCACATCAATAACTTTTCCTTACTTTTTAACCACATATTTCTTATCATATTACTATTTAAAATATATTCTTTTCTCAATAATATTCATCAAACACACCATAATTTTCTCAATTTTAATTTTCAACTACACAAATACTTCTTAAACGATTTTTATGAACTTCATACATGCTTTCGATGATTCCAACAAAATAATGATCTCGAGATCATAATCACATAATGTAAATGTATCTTAGCTTAAATATTATTTGTGTCTTTATCGAATAAAGTTATTTTTAACTTTTGTACTATTGAAGTTTTAAAAAAAATTGAAATTAAAGTCAAATGAATAAGTTTTTTTTTAAAAAATAAAAAAATGAATAAACTAAAGTAAAATAAAAGGCTTTAAAAAAATGGGGGAAAAAAAATTAATAAAGCGCGTCTAGAGAAGATTAAAGAGAGAAATTGAGGAACAAAAAAATTTAGCCGTTTAGAAATTGAAAAGATAAAATAAAACAAAAAAAGCTCCTAGACGCGAAGCGAGACTTTTTGCTTGAGATTCGAGTTTAGGCAACCCGTAGACGAACTTTTTAAAACAATGCTATTAGCCCCTTAACCTGACTTCTTAATTTCCACAAAGACAAATATCCTATTAGTTGGTGGTGCAAACTGCAAAGTGTACTATATAAGTTTGAAATTTGAGTTACTTGAGAAATGGACCATCATGTCTTGCAAGAATGCACTTACTTGATACCCACTTTTTTTCCTTAGACAACTGTTTCTGTTCTGCCATTTCTTGTTTTTTATTTACTGCGTTCTAGAGGGAGAAACTGGGTAGTTGGAATCGGTTAGACTCAGTTGAGAATTTAAGCAATTGTTTCAAGAAATGGAAAAAAAGAAAGAAAAATCTCTTATTGGCTTTTGAGTCGTGAAATACAAGGTTGAAGAAACTTTGTCGGCAAGACTGACTCTAATGATTTTCAATTAGTATAGTGCATAGTTTTAAACAAGCATTTAACTGTTAAACAAGCTTGATTGAGCTTAACCATTTTAGTTAGATGGTAATTATTGAAAAAAATTGGCTCAAAAGTCACTTTAAACACGATAAAAAATTTAGAAAACATGTTCGAGAAGCGAATAGCTTTTTGGGTTGTATTTTCTTGAGGAACATGTTTGTCTATGCTTAAATTTACAAGCTTATGTTTGGCTCAACATTTAGATCAAGATATTGGCTTATTAACACAAAGCGTCCCTAAATTTGACTTTTAATGTGCAAAATGTCCCTAAGTTTCAATTTTTTACATTTTCATCAATATTTTCCACGTTTTATTACGAAAAACATCATTTTCCTCAATTTTCATATATTTTCTCTATATTTGTGAAAAACATCATCATATTTGTGAAAATGACAAATACACCCTTTTATCTAAATAAAACAAAAAGGAAAGAAAATAAAAAATAGAGAACTAATTGCAGCCATAGACTCAATTTTTTTTCCAAAAAAATTACAAATGAGTCCGAACAAATAATTAAAATTAAAAAAAAAAAATAACTCCAAAGGTATTCCGACTTGTGTATCCAAAGGAGCTCTAGATTTCTGTACAGTTTATGTGATCTCAAAATAAAAAATCACTTATGTTCGGAATGCTTCTCGACAAGCACCATTTGCTTCATCTCTTTATAAACAAATACAACAAATGCAAGAGCAGGCGAATGGTAATGTTTTTTTTCCCTGATGCGCGTCCTAGGCGTATTCCTAGCAAGAGAGGTCTATTGTTTCCTTTTGCCTAATCGACATCGTTTCCAATTTTTGGTTGGGGTGCGGTGGGGTGATGAATTTATTTTTGTTTTGATTTTTAATTATTTGTTTGGGATTCAATTGTAATTTTTTTGAAAATTTTGGATATATGGTTGCAATTAATTCTTTATTTTTTCCTTTTTGTTTTATTTAAATAAGAGGGTGTATTTGTTATTTCAAATATTTTTATAGACAAAATTGATGAAAATTAAGAAAAATGACGTTTTTCGCAATGAAACGGGGAAATAGGGATGAAAATGCAAAAAATTGAAACGTATGAACGTTTTGCATACTAAAGACCAAATGTATGGCATGTTGTGCTAATAAGCATACTTATTAAATAAAAACGTACATTTTAAAATAAATATTATTTTTATTGATGAAAGTTAGAAAATAATAAGTTACTTATTTTGTAGATAGCATAATAATCTTTCAAAAATGAAAATTTGGTGCAATTAGTCTCTAAAGTTTGCCATCAGTGCAAATTTTCCCTAACCTTTATTTCTTTGCATAAACATTCCTCATCTCTATGTTTTAGTGCGAAATTGGTTCTTTTATATTATCTTTCTAATTTGAACATATAATCAATATTAATTAAAATGCTACAAATCCAACTGTATTTCCTCATATTATAATGAACTTTTCATTTATTAACTACAAATATTAGAGCTCCATGCATTCATCGCAATTCAATTTATACTTTCATTATCAATAGATAAAGAAATAAAGAATGCATAATTCACAGAATAATTTTTATCATTATTTTATGTTTAATGAAAATAAATTACCAATTTTTGAATGTCATCAAATTGTATAAGTTATTTTGTTATTTATTTATTTATTTTTATTCAAGTTTTCATGTCATAAAGCAATTATATACAATTGAAGTACGACAATTGAATTTTTTATTTTTGATCCTCCTCAATTTATTTGACATGACTATACACCAAATTAAATACTTAGGATCCATTGTACTTCTTCCAAATGTTAGGGACCTAGTTACAATTTTCTAGTTAAAATTAAGGTCATAGGACTTTTTCATCAAAAAAGGACCAATTGTGCGCCAAGGCACATAGGTTAGGAATACCCTGTCAAGATACAAACGTTAAGGACTATTCGCACGTTGAATGTAAATGTTAGGGACCATCTATGCCAAATTCCCTTCAAAAACTGCAGTTTTTTTTTTTTTTCTAAACTAAGAATACAATAAATTATTCAAACATATTCAGATAAAACATTTTCTTCTTCATGCTCGCAAATGATTATAAATTAATCTTTTTTGATATACAATTAATGCTTATAAGTTATTTTCTTTCTAAACCCTAATTAGTTTTGAACATTTTCCCCTCATTTTTGTTGGGCAACATTATCGGACAGGTGCACGATAGGCTATTTTTCGAAGAAGACCCTATCCGAATTTATTTCCATTTAAAAAATTTTATATATTGCTATTTTAGACGAGTAAAGAGTCATTAATGTATTGTCAACATCTGTGGCAGTAAAGAAAGAGGAATACTTAATGCTATTCAATTCTAAATACTGATTTGTGGAGCCTCGTGACATCGATGTGAGCAACAAATAAGTTCGAATGAGAGCATTTTTCTCCAAGCTTAAAAAATAAAGAAATAACTTGAAATAAATCTTGTTTTAAAACATATTAGGGTAAGTTACACGAATGGCGTTTATGACAATTACAGAAGGATCAGTTATGGGTTCCAAAATCTAGTTTAGAGATGTTTACATACAAAAATAAGGCCCAATTAAATGAGACTCAATGATTAAATGAGGCCCAATTATGTGGTCCAAGAAATGAAGCCTAGGTATGGAAATTGAGGAATATGCCCCAATAAGACCATTGTAAAATATAATGACAGTCCACGAGTAGAAGACTATCATCGCCCAAATAATGACAGCTATGAGCAGACGACTATCATCGCCCAAGTCTGCAGAACGCTCAGGATCTGAGCGAATGAAGTACCCCAATGTTGCTCAAAACGATGGTCTCACTCTCGCCCAAGCCTTCGGACGCCTAATGTTTGGATGAATATAGTGTTTTGTTCAGTTATTGAAGTGGTTATTGAGCAACCTATCACACCCCACGATCCAATAATCTCGGTTACAAGCGTTTAAATAACAAGAGTATTAACAGCAGTTGCAAATGGCAGTTCCTTGACAAGTCAGCTATCACGAAGAACGTGGGCAGTTATAGAGCGCTAAACAGTTTTCAAGCAGTTTTACAAGAGGAAATTGCATCGGAGTATAAAAAGGAAAAAAAGATATAGAAAAAAATGATTTCGAATCAAACACTCTCAACAGAGAATATGTAATTTCAATTTATTTTTTTTATTTGTCTAAAGAGGTTTGTTCCTTACACAATCGTCTGAACATTTCTTTTAATTTTTAGCGATAAACCGTGCGAAACAATTTGGCACACCTGGTGGGACATTGGTGTTTGAGGATACGAAAAGTGAAGCAATAATGCCTTATAAGAATTTTGGTAATGAACCAGCAAGCCAAGGAGTAGTCTAGTATGTGATCGAGCGATATGAGGAGCAGTAAAGCTCTCCACGAACAGAGGGACAGTATCAAAGCAGTCAAAGTCGTTGAACAGGATGCTATCGAGTTAGAGCGAATCACGTTCGAAGATAAGAAGAAAATGGCAGTGGATGAAAATCCTTTCCCACTGCCACTTGAGGTGAACATGGTAACTACTGGTTTCAAAAACAAGTTGTCAAGATTCAAATTGTTTATAGGCGACGAAGAAGAAGATTCTGTGCCACATCCCAATATTTTTGAACGTATCAAAGGGAAAGAGCCTAGAGAGGACGGAAGCGTCCCGTGTACAAGATGTATAGGAGAAGTGAGTGCAAACACAGAGAAACCAGGAATATGGCAACACCACCATCGCCCTGATTTTGTCTCAAACACCTAACTTGTTGGAGGGTAAGGTACATCATTCTGTAGATGACCGTTTTTTGAGAGGCACTTCAAGCCAGTAAATAATGGGAAGACATTCAGGCTGCAACCTCGCCAACCAAATGTATGACATTCATTCCAGTATAATGCAGGAAAAGTGATACATTTCAATTAGATGACTAGAATTCAACATAGGCATTTTCAAAGGAATTATGGTCTAATGATGAGGCAACAACAAGGATTTTCACGTCCTAAAGTGCCTAACTACTCGAGGTGGCTAATTAAAATGTTCTCGAGAATAGTAAAGAGACTTGTACATGCAAATCAATGGAAGAATTGTCAGAAAGTTCTTCTGGGAGATCAAAGTTTGAGCGAGGGAAAAAGGATGAAGAAGATCCAGAGCAACCCCTCACTATTTAGTTTGGTACGTTACCTCTTGTCATAGCTAATAACTATTTATTAGCCAATGAATTCAAAAACAAAAAGAATGAAGAAGGGAAAATGGAGGATAACAAGGAGGAAGTATGTGTGCTGGAATGTGAAAAGGGACCAAACATCTAGAGGGGTATATGACGAAGAAGAGGATGATGGTATGGTAGACATAGAAGAAGAAATTGACTTGGAAGCAGAAAATAGAAAGAAGGGAGTGTCATGCAATACGTTGTTAAAACAGCTACATCGGGAAGGTGTTCGCAAGGTAGACTTGTTGGGAGAACCATCTGGGTGTTCCTTTGATTATTACGTGTTGTACATGACACCCAAAATGAAGATGAGAGTACCTCACTATGAGAAATATGGGTCGCCTTCAAAAATATTGCCTTCCCCTACATGATAGGTAACCGAAGAAGAAGTACTATAAGAAAGTAGAAAGGAAATCCAGGAAGCAGAAGCTCAGTGCGAAATATTGCATGTTAAATTATCACAAGGAAATAATTCAATGGAAAACAAACAGGAAGTGGAAATAGATGTTGCTGAAAAGGTCATCTTCAAGAGACCAACCATTAAATTAATAAACACTTGAGGCCATTGTACATGAAGGCCTTAGTTAATGGTATACCTGTGACAAAAGTGCTTATTGATAATGGAGCATCCATAAATACCATACCATCCAAGATGATGAGAAAATTTGCAAAGACAGAGAGCTATATGATCCCAACGGAAGTTATTCTTACAAGTTTTAATGGAGAAGCAACTTTAGCTAAAGGGGTAGTGCCACTGGACATAATGGTAGGGACAACTACTAGGACCACATTCTTCTGTATAGTAGATGACCCTAGTAGTTACAATGTGCTACTAGGAAAAGATTGGATCCACGGGAGTCGTTGCATACCTTCATCGCTCCACCAATGTCCGGAATTCTGGAATGACAAGGGCGAAGCAGAAGTGGTGCAGACAGATCATAGACCCTTTGTTACAGAAGCAAACTCGGTGGAAAGATTCATGTATGAAGGAAACTATGGACCTATCAGGGTGGTTCAAGATGGAGAAGAGACTCAAATTGTCATACAGAGTGAAGAGTCATTTTCAATGGATGCACTTACCGAAACGTTTAGTCATATGATGCCAAACATAGTGGCTCTAGAAGAGCCAGTAATTGGCAAAAAGGTAATCAAGGAATTTTAAATGAGTTGTCAGCAATAAGGGTAAATGGCCGATATTCTGGACTTCAAAGCCAAGTTAATGACTTTCAATAAAGAATATAAGGACAAGACGAAAGAAGAAACAACGTTAAAAGTATTGGGAAACAAATTAGCAGTGTTCGAGTTGGTGCAGAATATAGGTCGAGAAGTCAACAAGGTGGATTGCTTGGAAGAGGAAGTGCTTATGAGGAACTTGGACGATGAAGTAATGAAGTTCACAAAGCCTGGGCATGCTCAAGTACAAGACCCTTTGAGTAGGGTTAATATTGGTGATGAATGAGAAGATCGCCCAACATTTGTCAGCCAAACGCTTAGTCAGGAGTTTATTAGTAAATTAATCGCTTTGTTAAAATAGTATAAAGATTGTTTTGTTTGGACATACGAACATATGTCTGGTTTGGATAAGAATTTGGAAGAATATAGATTATCAACTAAGTCAAATTTTAAGCCTCATAAACAACCTCTTAGACATTTTGTCCATAATGTACTTCTTGAAATTAAGAAAGAAATATAGCGATTGTTAAAAGCCGGTTTTATTAGGATGGCCAGATGTGTTGAGTGGTTGTCTAATATCATGCCACTGTTAAAAAAGAATGATAAGTTAAGGGTGTGCATAAATTTTAAAAATTTAAAGTTAGCAACACCCAAAGATGAATATCCAATGCCTACGGTAGACTCTTTAGTAGATTAAACTTCTGGACATGTGATGTATTCTTTTATAGATGGATATTCAGGATACAACAAAATTTACATAGTTGAAGAAGATATATAAAAAACTAACTTTAGATACCCTGGAGCTTTAGGATGTTTTGATTAGGTAGTTATGCTATTCGGCCTGAAAAATGTAGGGGCGATTTATCAAAGGCAATGAACTTGATTTTTTATGATATGATAGGCAAGTTTGTTGAAGTGTATGTAGATGATATAGTGGTCAAATCTATTAAAGAGGAAGACCATTTTGAACAACTAAGATGCTCATTTGAGCGAATGAGGCAATACAAACTAAAATTGAATCATTTAAAATGTGCATTTGGTGTTAATGTGGAAAACTTCCTAGGTTTTTTAGTGCACAAAAGGGGGAAAGAAGAGCATCAAAAGGCTTTTGAAAGTCTAAAGACATATATATCGAGTCCACCAGTATTGGTGTCACCAATCCAAGGACGGCTAGTGAAAGTGTATGTATCGGCTAAACAAAAATTGATAGCTGGAATGGTCGCGCAAGAAGACCAATTGAGTGAAGAAATGACAATTTACTATTTGAATAGACGGTTAACAAAATTACATTTACTCTTCTATTGAAAAATTATGTCTCACTTTATATTTCACATGTACAAAACTAAGGGTTTATTTACGGCTCGTAGCCGTTTATTTAATTTCTAAAGTAAATCTGGTTAACTATATGTTTTCTCGTCCTATTTTACACCAAATGATAGGCCTTTGGACTGTCAGAATTTGAAATACAATACATACCCCAAAAGTCAGTCAAAAATCAAGTTTTGGTTAACTTTTTAACCGATCATCCATGTCTTGACATGTCTAAGGAGATTGAATTGGAGATCGATTCATTCGACTTAAAACCTTGGGTTTTATACTTTGATGGATCAAAACCCTCTAGAGGTGCAGGGGTAGGAATATCGTTGATAAATCCTTTAGAGATTTATTACAAATTCGCTTTCACTTTGAATAGGATGTGTACTAATAATCAAGCCGAATATGAAGCATTAATCGTGGGTTTAGAACTGTTAGTAGATATGAGAATAAAGAATGTGATTATTAGGAGTGATTCTCAATTGGTAACTCACCAATTAATTGGTGATTTTAAGTGCTAAAGTGATTCTATTGCAAGTCAATACGAAATCTCCCAAGAATTGTTGGAAGAATTTGACCAAGTAGAGTTTCAATATGTTAATAGGATATATAATGACATAGCAAACGAGTTGGCCCAAATGGATTCGGGTTATTCAAAAGCTTTAAATTGAGAATCGACCTTTGAGTATGAAGTAATATTACCCGTAGTACAAAGGAGGGCGAGAAGGATCGGAGTTTATTGCATACAAGATGAAAATGCAATAGATTGGAAGGTAGAGATTAAAAGGTTCTTCAAAGAACCTAATAAGGAAAATAGTAGGAAAATGAAGTTGCTTTCGTTGAATTATGTATTGATAGATGAAGAGCTATTTAAGAAACGCTCAAATGGTATACTACTAGAATGTGTGAGTTTGCAAGAGGCCAAAACGATTATGGCTGAAGTACATGAAGAGATATGTGGAACTTCTCAAGCTAGCCAAAGGATGAGATGGTTAATTATTAGGAGTGGATATTTCTGGCCTAAAACCAGAGAATCATGTGTTCAGTATGCAAAGAGTTGTTTAGCATGCCAAAAGCATGGCCCGATACAAAGAGCGTCAGCAAAAGAAATGACACCCATTGTTAAACCCTGGCCGTTCAAAGGTTGGGCGATAGACTTGATAGAGAAGACTTATCCCCCATCGTACAAGTAACATACATTTGTAATAGTTTCAACAGATTTTTTCACTAAATGAGTAGAAACGATACCTTTAAAGGAGATCTCCCAGAAAAGTGTCATAGATTTTATATGTGACCACATTATTTATAGATTTGGGATTCCACAAACTTTGATGGTGGATCGCGGAACTTCCCTGAATAGAGATCAAGTGAAGGAGTTCTTGAGCGAGTTTGAGTTAAGTTAGTAAATTCCACACCGTATTACGCTCAATCTAACAGACAGACAGAATCTTCTAACAAGATTCTAAAAAATATCATAAGAAAAATGTTAAATGAAAATGCCAGATATTGACAGAATGTTTACATAAAACCTTATGGGCTTATAGAAATTGCATCGTTCAAATACCAAAGTTACTCATTTTCAACTTATGGACGGGAAGCTATTTTGCCTATGGAAATTAATGTGTAATCGATCAGAGTGTATTTGCAACATAAGTTAAGCAATGGTGAGTATGCCGAGTCATTTGCCCAAAACCTATTGGAGTTGGACGAATTAAAGTTTGATGTCCTAGATAGATCGCAAGTTCAAAAACAAAGAATGACTAAATTTTATAACAAAAAAGTTATAGCCAAATCTTTTAGTTTGGGCAAATTGGTTTGGAAGACAATACTCCCTTTGGATAGCAAATCTATAAGCTGCAATTGGGAGCAGGTTGTCATCATTCTTCTATCAATCACAAAAAAGGGCGAACTGGCCTTGACTGTCTTTCTAATTGCATTGCTGCAATGGCAGGAAAAAGGCTGAGAAACACTCTCAAATCGCCTTCCTAATTGTATTGCTGCAATATCAGGTAAGAAGGTTGAGAAGCACTCTCAACAGGCAAGTGGAGTGAGAAACATTCGCAAATCACCATCCATCAAGAACTCCCTCTGGAGAACATAAATGGAGGCACTGAGAATACATTTATTGGCCAAAGAACATTTCCTATATCTCTCATACCAAAGGTGATATCAAGGCGGACAACGTAATGGACAACAAATCAAATGATCCATTTATGTGGAAATACTTGGTTAATTATCTGAAAAGCTAAATAATGGCAAGTAATTTGATTTTATGGAGGATGAAGATGAAGATAACAAATGGTAATACATACACATTTATAGATGTGTGAAGGTGAAAAGACGGAATATGAATGGCCACTTATATGCGTAGTAACAGAAATTAAATGACCCAAAATCTTGGAAAAAAATATTAGAATATCAAAACTTTTGCTCCGTGTAAATATTCTATGAGGGAAAATGTGCATGAGTTTTGCATAGGGTAATTAAATGCTTGGTAGGTTGAAGATTGAAGAAAACGTCAATTAATACGCAAATAAGTAAAATAGTCGTTCATTAATGACATTGGCTGCAATCACATTCAAGTAGCTGCCAGTACAAAATTACAAAGAAAACAAAGGTATCAATGTCTTAACTACAACTCGCCCTAAGCTAAATACATTTGTTCCCTAAGCTTCCCCCAATCCTCGCTCTGCTTAGAAGAAGCAGCAGACAACTCAGTTACGACATCCTCATCAACCTCCAACTTTATATAACGCTCAACCAAAGACATGGTTAGCTTAATTCCTTGGGAAGTATTATGCTTTTTGACAGCCATCCAGCCCTACAGTCGTCCATCTTTGCTTGAACTTCCTTCATCTTTACAGCCAAACTTATCATCAAGGAATCTTCAACCATAACTTTAGTGGAGATCTCATTTAATTCGGCCTTGGCTTTATCAATCTCTTGAGGCATAGACTCATTTTAAGATACAGCATGAAGATGTTGAATACTACTGGCCTTCAATTCGACATTTTTGGCTAACAAAGAGATGATTTTAGAATTGATAATCTTCAACGTCGCCTTAAAGTTAGAAGAAACATTGAGCGACGGAAGTTTAAGTGCTTGGGCCAGTTTCATACTCAAAATCTCAAATTTATCTTTTTGTTTGGCAGCACTGGCCTTACCGATATCTATGTCCATAAAAAAAATATACTCAAGCACTGATTGTTTGAGAATCTTCATATTTTCCACTAAGAAAGTAGAAGATGAAGCCGAAGAACGACTCGTTGAAGAAGGGTGAGATGTCTTTACTTGTTCCCAAGAAGTGAACAAGTACTGGATAGAGCGCACAATAGTATCAGCATCCTGTAAAGAAAGATGCAAGCATTTAGCATTTTCACTGCAATAAATGAAGAGAAGAATGAAATAAAAGCTATCTCATCAGCAACATTGGAAAGTTCAGGCACGTCACTAATTGACTTAGCCAACTATAGAGACTTTCCGTTATTTGGACGAGTAGACTCTGCCACAACAGGCAGATCCATGGGAACCTTTGCAGAATTCAAGAAACAATGAATCAAAGGCCAATAGTATAAGCAAGGGTAAAGATATTAAAATATGTATTACCTTCTGGTTCAACAATTGAGGGGTCAACGCCCTGGGAATGTGGTAGCTCTCCAACTAGCTGTGGCGAACATACTAGGGCTATGGATTTCTCTTGAGGCAGAGTTTCTGCATCAGAAGACTTGGATTAAATAGCTTTAGCAAGAAGTGATGGAGCAGAGGCTGCTAAGACTAGAGCCTTCGAAGGAGAAGTTGAACTCTTCTGAAAATTCAGGTAAAGCGTTAGCCTATGAAGAATAATTTGGTGCATAAACAAACATGCTCAAATACCTTTCTCCCGACGATGAGATGAGAATCATCACCTGGCAAAACTGGTGAAGATGGGGCTAGCCGTTTACTGCTAGAAGCACTTTTGGCTGCACTAGCTCAGCAGGAGGAGAAGTAGATGGAAGGGCCAAATGTTTAGTGCAAGCAGGTGAAGAAGGATTCCTAATAGACACATGGGTGGCCAGAATGGGAGAATTAGATGAAGTCTCTGGCCGATCCAGCAAGTGGAAGGCACAATTAGCATCAGTTGTGAACATCATACATTTCACTAATGGCCAGAGTTGATCAAAGAGAGGATGCGTGATAGCTGTAATACCCCGAACTTTACGTTACATATTTGGCCAATATGATTCATGCATTTCATGCTTGATAATGTCATTTGCATTTAATTCCTGATTGCTTTCTTTTAAAATGATTCATTAGATAGTAGAGGTGCAAAGATTTTTATATGGTATTAGTCTTCGGCTCCTAGACTTAAGTGGTGAATTCTACATTGAGCGATGATAGAGAAGCTATGTTATCTAGATGTGGAAGATTGACTTGTTAAGCTATTAAATTTTTTACAAAAGCCAAAATTAATATCGGTAAATTTTTAAGCTTTCCATTCGGTTGATCGAGATCATAGTAAACCCTAGATAGGTAATTGACATACTTAGTACATGAGGTATGAAGTGATATGATCACTACACAATAATATGGGTTTTATATGAAGTTATAAATATTGAGGTGCGAATTGTCGAAATCGGTCGAGAATCGGGTGTCAATC
>OU503051.1:9840529-9869269 GCA_912172775.2 Fraxinus pennsylvanica
CCAAGAAGTGAACAAGTACTGGATAGAGCGCACAATAGTATCAGCATCCTGTAAAGAAAAATGCAAGCATTTAGCATTTTCACTGCAGTAAATGAAGAGAAGAATGAAATAAAAGCTATCTCATCAGCAACATTGGAAAGTTCAGGCACGTCACTAATTAACTTAGCCAACTATAGAGACTTTCCCTTATTTGGACGAGTAGACTCTGCCACAACAGGCAGATCCATGGGAACCTTTGCAGAATTCAAGAAACAATGAATCAAAGGCCGATAGTATAAGCAAGGGTAAAGATATTAAAATATGTATTACCTTCTGGTTCAACAATTGGGGGGTCAACGCCCTGGGAATGTGGTAGCTCTCCAACTAGTTGTGGCGAAGACACTGGGGCTATGGATCTCTTGAGGCAGAGTTTCTGCATCAGATGACTTAGATGAAACAGCTTTAGCAAGAAGTGATGGAGCAGAGGCTGCTAAGACTAGAGCCTTCGAAGGAGAAGTTGAACTCTTCTAAAAATTCAGGTAAAACTTTAGCCTATGAAGAATAATTTGGTGCATAAACAAACATGCTCAAATACCTTTCTCCCGACGATGAGATGAGAATCATCATCTGGCAAAAGTGGTGAAGATGGGGCTAGCCGTTTACTGCTAGAAGCACTTTTGGCTGCACTAGCTCAGCAGGAGGAGAAGTAGATGGAAGGGCCAAATGTTTAGTGCAAGCAGGTGAAGAAGGATTCCTAATAGACACATGGGTGGCCAGAATGGGAGAATTAGATGAAGTCTCTGGCCGATCCAGCAAGTGGAAGGCACAATTAGCATCAGTTGTGAACATCATACATTTCACTAATGGCCAGAGTTGATCAAAGAGAGGATGCGTGATAGCTGTAATACCCCGAACTTTACGTTACATATTTGGCCAATATGATTCATGCATGCTATTTACAATGTCATTTTCATCCATTCCCCTAATTGCTTTCTTTTAAAATAGTATATTTGATTTTTGAAAGCATAAGATCTTTATATGGTGTTAGCCTTTGACTCCTCGACCTAGGTGATAAAATCTACATTGAGTAATGATAGAGAAGCTAGGTTAATCTAGATGTGGAAGATTTACTTGTTAGAAATTGGAATCTTGAAAAACTGAAATTAGTATCGGTAAAGTTTTTAGCTTTCCATTCGGTTGATTAAGGTCACCATAAACTCTAAATGAATAATTGACATATTTAGGACATGAAGCATGAAGTAACATGATCACTACACAATAATATGGATTTTATATGACGTTATAAATGTTGAGGTGCGAATTGTTGAAATCGGCTGATAATCGGGTGTCAATCGGGTAAGTAATTAAAGGAACGGTTGAGGAAGTAATGCTATAAAATATTTTGGGATCTTAGAGCAAGTAAATTAGATTTTAAACACATTAAAATAAGCTAAGGATAATTGATTTTTACCTGCAATGATGTGTGCAAAACTAGATTGTAACTCCAAGAGACCACCTCATGCTTAGTCACCTCCTACTTGTTGATTTATCCTTATAATTGTAGATTCCTTTATCCTTGTAATGGTAGATTCCTTTACCCTTATTGAATTTGGTCCTTATGTGCCCACTAAGATTATTAAAATTTATGGAAAACCCGATCAATCTATTCCTAAGCCTAGAGAGGAAGACGATAAAAGAAAATTGTCCTTTAATGGTAGTGCCAAAAACCTACTCTATTGTTCCTTAGATAAAAATAAGTTTAATCGTATTAGCACATGTGACTCCGCTTATGATATATGACATGCTTTAGAAACCACTCATGTCGGCACAAGTAAAGTAAAAGAAACCAAGATTAATCTCTTGGTCAAAGAATTTGAACATTTCTTCATGAAACAAGAAGAACCTATTGTTGACATGATTACTCGCTTCACCAATATTGTTAATGGCCTCAAAGGCTTTGATTGTAAATTTACTAACAGTGAACTTGTAAGTAAAATGCTTAGGTTGCTTTCGGAAGATTGAAGCTTATTAAGGATGTTGTAGAGAACACCAAAGACATCAACTCTTATCCCTTCGAAGAACTCTATGGAACCTTGATGACATACGAGCTCAACAACGTCGAAACCAAGGAAAAGACGAGGAAAAACAAGGAAGAATCAAAAGAGCTTCCAAGGCATCAAATCACTGTCAAATCGACAATTGAAGAAGGAACTTCAAGTGATCATATGAGCCATGAAGAGCTTGATAATCTTGTGCTTCTTGTCAAAAAATGGAGAGGCTTTCAAAATAATTGAAGTTTTCAAAAGAAAGATGAAAAGAGCGAAGAAAGAAGCAAGAAAATTGTTTGTTACGATTGTGATAAACCTGGCCACAAGAAAACCGATTGTTCAAACAAAAAGAGAAATTTCAAGAAAAGTGCACTTCAAGCAACATGGGATGAAAGCGAAGATAATGATCACGATGAAAATGAAAGTCAAGAAGAGATCGCCAACATGTACTTTATGGCAATCGATGATGAGGTAAATTCTATTGAAAAATTCTCATATGATGGCTTATCTTCTTCTTATGATGAAATTTTAGAAGAATTTGAAAAGTTCGCTCTTAGTAATTCTATTCTTAAAAAGAAACATAAGTTATTAAAAAAATGAAATTTAGAAAATTTTAGAAATTAGAAAGGAAAATGATTATAATTCATTGTATAAAGAAAATTGCACTTTGAAAGAAAATGTTTAAGACTTGACAAATATTGTTTTTAAATTCACTCAAAGGAATTTAATGCTTGGTAATCAAAAATGTATTTTTGATAAAGGTGGCATTGGATATAAACCATTTTCGAAATAAAAATCTCTCAAAAATCTATTTGTTAAAGCCTCAAATACAATTCCCTCAAAACTTACTTGTAGGCTTTGCAACAAGGATGTACACATTACCTACAATTGTCTAAAAAAAGAAAGAAGCTATGCTTTGAAAGTAAAAACAAGTGGACTCGAGGATCCACTAAAACTAACTACCAAGGACCCAAGCTTGTGTAGATACCAAAAATAAAAAATTGAACTATTTTTTTAGGTATCTAAGAAGATGACAAGAAAATAGTTCTTGGATAGCGGGTGTTCAAAACACATGACTAGAGAGACAACTTTACTATCGAACTTCAAAAAGAATGATGGAGGTCAGGTCACATTTGGAGACAATGCAAAGGGAAAAATCATTAGAATTGGAAACATCGGTAATCATCTTTTCCCCTCCTTTGATAATGTACTATTGGTAGATAATCTCAAACATAATTTACTTAGCATTAGTCAATTATGTGATAAAAACTATCATATCAAATTTGATTCTTCTAAATGTCTCATAAAGGATGCTACATCTAAAGGGGTATTGTTTATAGGAAGTCGAAGCAAATATGTTTATATCATAAATATCGATTTTGAAAGTGATGGAAAATGTTTAGTAAGTTTGAAAGAGGACATTTGGCTATGGCATTGAAGATTATGTCATGTTGGAATGGATCTTCTTTCAAAATAGAGTTTTTTACCAAACAATTTCCAAATGATTTGAACTTCAAACTTTTTCTGTTTTAATGCTATGTATGTCAATTTGGTAAACAAGTGAAAAGTTCATTTAAACCCAAATTGCACTCATCTACTACAAAACCACTTCAATTACTCCATATTGATCTTTTTGGACAATAGAGAACCGCTTGTTTAGGTAGAAAACACTATACTTTCGTCATCGTTGATGATTTCTCTAGATTCACTTGGGTTCTTTTCTTAAGTCTCAAAGACGAAGCATTAAAAACTTTTAAACATTTTTACAAAAATGTTCAAAATGAAAAGGGGTACTCCATTACAACCATTAGAAGTGATCACGGTAGAGAATTTGATAATCTCGCATTTGATGAATTTTGTAATGAAAATTGATATGAACATAATTTCTCAGACTCCTAGAACTCCTTAACAAAATGGTGTAGTAAAACGGAAGAATTGCACATTACAAGAAATGACTAGGATCATGCTAAATGAAAATAGCATGCCAAAATACTTTTGGGCTGGAGCCATTAACACCACAAGCCATATTGTTAATAGAGTTTTAATTAGACGAAAGATAACCAAAACTCCATATGAACTTTGGAAAAATAGAATTCCCAATATCGGATATTTCAAAATCTTTGGTTGAAAATGCTTTATCTTGAATATAAAAGAAAACTTGGGAAAATTTGATTCAAAATCCGATGTTAGAATTTTTCTTGGATATTCATCTACTAGTAAAGCTTATACATTTTTCAACAAAAGAACTCTAGTCGTATTGAAAAATCTATGCATGTCACTTTTGATGAAACTAACTCTCTTGATCATGAGAAAGGTATTGATATTGATTTAAGATTAGAAACTCCATTCGAACAAATGTCTATTCAAGATCAACACAAAAAAAAAAAAATAAAAAAAATCCACAAGATAAACTTCAAGAAGGAGAAATGATCGACGGAGCAAAAAAGAGCCAACCGAAATCCAACATGATTTACCTCTACCAAAAGAATGGATGTTTTTTCATTCTCATCCTAAAGAACTAATTATTGGTGATCCATCAAAAGATATTACTACTAGAGCCTCTACTAAAAATCATTTTAAGTAGTTGTGCATTCATTTCACAAATTGAACCAAAGAACTTCAAAGAGGTCGAGTTTGATGAATTTTGGATTCTAGCTATATAAGAAGAACTTAATCAATTTGAACAGAACCATGTTTGGGATTTAGTTGTTAGATCAAATATCAAACCGTTATCGATACTAAATGAGTCTTTAGAAATAAACGTGATGAGAACTGAATAATTGTGCATAATAAGGCTAAATTAGTAGCTCAATGTTATAATAAAAAAGAAGTCATTGATTTTGAAGAAACATTTGCATCGGTGGCTAGATTAGAATCTATTCGCATGTTTCTTGCATTTGCTTATCATAAAAAAATCACTCTCTATCAAATGGATGTCAGAAGTATGTTTCGTAACGGTTTTATTCAAGAAGAAGTATTTGTTGAACAACCACCCAGTTTTAAAAATTATAAACATCCGGATCATGTTTTCAAACTTAGAAAAGCCCTCTACAGTTTAAAACAAGCTCATAGGGCTTGGTACGAACGATTGAGCAAATTTCTAGTTTCAAATGGTTTTTCAATAGGAAAGTGGATGTTCAAATTTATGTTGATAACATTATATTTGGTGCTACTACTATTTATCTTTATGAAGAGTTTTCTAAGTGCATGAATATAGAATTTGAAATGACCATAATTGGAGAACTTAAATTCTTCATTGGCCTCCAAATGAAGCAAACTTGAAATGAAATTTTCATCAATCAAAGTAAGTACATATTGGACATGTTCAAGAAGTTTGACTTGGATGATTTGAAGTCAATAAGCACCCCTATGAGTACATCCATAAAATTGGACGATGATGATCGAGTTACGTCCGTAATTAACAAACTATCCGAGGTATGATCGGATCCCTTCTTTACTTCACCTCAAGTAGACCCGATATTATGTTTAGTGTGTGTCTATATGCTAGATTTCAATCGATTCCTAAAGAATCTCATCTTTAGGCCGTGAAACGTATCTTTAGATATCATAATGGTACTAGAACTTTAGGGCTTTGATATCCCAAAGGCACCCACATTGATCTACTTCTATTAGGATGCCGATTGGGCCGGATGCACAATCGATCGTAAAAGTACTAGCGGAATGTGCCATTTTTAGATTGCACTTGTATCATGGCTTAGCCAAAAACAAAATTCTATTGCATTGTCTACCGTTAAAACCGAATATACTCGACTACTAGTTGTTGTGCACAATTTCTATGGATGAAACAAACTCTTAGTGATTATCGTCTATCCTTTGATCATATACCCATTATGTAAGTAACACTAGTGCCATAAACTTGTCTGAAAATCCCATTTTATACTCTAGGACGAAGCACATTGAAATTAGCCATCACTTTCTAAGAGATCATACTCAAAAGGGTGATATTGTGTTAGAATTCGTAAACACGGAAATTAGCCAATATTTTCACAAAACCTCTAGCTTTTGATCGTTTCTCATATATTAGAAAAGGTTTAGGTATTATTGATGAATTTGATGTACATGATTGAATTCATAACTACATGCGCTTATGTGTTCTCATTGCATTATTATATTTACATAAATTTGGTGTTTTTAATATATAAAAAAGTGGGGGATAGACGTCCGGTAAACCCGTCCAGTTTGACAGAAAAACGCGATTAAATCCCCCTTTCGCAAACCAGTCCATTGTTCTTCCTCTCTTCTTCATTTTTCTCTCGTCTCTCTCCTTCATTCTCTCCACCTAAATCATCAAATACTTCTCAAAATCAATAAACCCACACTTCAAATCCTTTCAAAATTTCAATTTTCAATAATTGCATTCCAATTTTTCCCAAAAATTTGAAACCCTAGAACGTGAATTTTCCTTCAAATCTTCTTTATTTTTCTACAACGTTGGGGTCTAGAAGAATGGGGAAAAAACTCAAGAGCATAGTGAGGCGATCTCCTCAACAATCATCTGACGAAGAATTCGATATGGACCCCGACGTGCCGATCAACCCATTTTAATAGATAAAAACATTGATTTTGTTGACTTTACTATTGAAGCACCCGCATTTCATATTGAAGAATATGTTGAAAACATGGGGTAGGTGTCGGTAGCTACTCTAGAAGAACATGCATATCATCGGCCTATGAAAGAATTTTATAAAAATATGGTTATTTCTCCTCGTTTGGATGAAATTTCATGTTTACTAAAAAATGTTCGTATTACCATCAATAAAGCTCTCATTCATGAAATTTCATGTTTACTAAAAAATGTTCATATTTGAGACGTGTGCTATCCAATTTTTTTTTCATAAAACTCATCCTACTTTTGGAGGGTATAACACTTTCAAGGTATGTCGTCGAGTTACCGGAAAGGATTTTGAAAACATCACAAAAATTAGAGCAAATCAACTAACACTTCCATGCAAAGTTTTACAAAACATCATTGCACATGTGATTCTTTCTCGAAAGGGTGACAAAGTAAACATTTTTATCTTTTTATCCTCGATTATTTTCTTATTGGACGAAAACTAGATTTTTCAATTATTGGGTTAGGTCTCATGAAACTTGTACATTCCATGCTTCATCTTAAAACTTTGCCTTACGGAATGCTTCTTACAAAAAAATTTAAACATTTTGACATTCCACTACACGATGAGACTTTTGTTAAACTCTTGCCCACCGACACTATCAACATTCAAACCCTTAAACGAATGAAAATAGTAGAAGAACACATTCAATGGGTGGCACACACAAAAGGGTTTGACCCCAGATCGGGTCCATCAACTCTACCTTTTGAAGGTGATGAGGATAACGATGCTGATGATATACCACAATTTTCGCACCCTTCTCACGATGTTCCTATCTCTAGTGCTCATCGCTCTTCGTTTGGTGGTTTCACATTTACCGATGATCACTACAATCTTCTCAATGATCGTATTGATTCTCTTCAGTGGATGGACTTGGCGGGATGCTTCGGGAGCTGCAGGTCCAACAAGACACCATTCGAGCTCAACAAAATGTCATCCAAGCACAACAGGCAGACAAGCAGGCTCAGTAGAGAACTTTCTACGCTTACTTCTATGCACTTTTTCCTCTACAGCCTCCTCCGGAGCTGTAGATCTCGATTTTGTTGCTATTGTCTTTATTATGACGCATTCACAATCTTTATGTTTAGCTTCTTTTGTTTTGAACATCATTATCTACGGTTATTTTCTTTTATAATCAATGCTGTGGTTATTTTGATCCATACTTTGCCTTATGTTTTTTGTTTATGCCAAACAAAGGGAGAATGCAAAGTGAAATGATTATGCTTAATTCATTTTTACAATAATATGCTTAGAGTATATGAAAAAGGGGAAAATAGGGAAACTCATATTTGGAATACATGGTTATCAAGTTGTAAAAGAAGGGAGGAATGCAAATTGCATGATAAATTGATATCAAATTGCTCAATCATATTGTTTGTCATAATCAAAAAGAGGAAAATTGTTAACCCACGGTTCATTTCGAGTTTTGATTATAACAAACAAATTATTCTTATCTCTGACATTCATATTCGAGTTTTCATTATTACATGTTACGAACCTAATGAAAATCGAGCATTCACAAATCAAGTTTAGAAATCGAGTACTCGCGTCAAGACAATCGAAGACAAATCAAGCACTTGAGCTAAATTCAAAATCAAGCAACAAATCGTGCACTCTCGCCAAATCAATCGAAGATATTAGACTTATTTGATTTGAATCCATATGCAAAGGTAAAATATTTTAATTCTTAGCAATGAATCACTTCAAGAATGTAGGTTAAATTTTTATGCACGAGATAAACTTTTCACAAAAACGCTCACATGGAAAATTATTTTCGATATGATAAAAATCCTCACTTGACTTTAAAATTCTTTACCAATGATACTTATATTGAAAAGGTAAGTGAATATATTCGTAAAGTATATACACTTACTTAAATAATTAAGAAAAGAGAAAACCAGAAAATTCTGGTTTGGTGGACGTCTGGTGGATCAGGCAGATGTTTGATGGCTTCAATGATCAAATTCCTTATCGTTCTGTTTCTGAAGTACGGCTATTTTCAGTCGCCCGGTCAGAGCGGACACCTGATAGGGGTCGTCCGGTTGGACAAAACTTTTTTTCGTTTTGACTGCTATAAATGCTACACCACTTTACAATCATTCCACATTTCCAAGAGCATTCAAGTCAAATTCTTTTGAGAAAAAATTGCATTGATTTCTCATATCATTTATTATCAAATAATTTTAGTTTTAAAAATCTTTTAATCAAATTAACTTTTGAAAATCACTCTACACATTAAAGTTTTTCATACATAACACCTGAGCTTCATTCATTACTATTTATTAAAGAGTTAGCATATTTCTCTCTTAATACTAAATTCATATCCTTTATTAAGAAAGAAGTTTCAATTTGTATAATTTACTTTCTTTGTACTTGTGACTCGTATTGAGGTCCTGTAAAGCTCAACGTTGTAAAATGATCAGTTCTCCTTATTTGTAAGTCACCGAAAGTTTTGTAAAGAGTTGGATTGCACCACAAGTCAATCAACATAGTGAAATTGGTCTTGCTTGTGCCGAAAAACTTGGTAATGGAGGACGTAGATCATTGCGTTTGATCGAATATCAATAATTATATTGTTTGCATTCTCTATCGCTCTCTACTTATTGCTTTCATATTCATGCTTATTATTTGAATTAATCTATTTAGTTATTAAGTGTTTGGTTTTAGATTAATTTTTCAAAAAAGTTTTAAAAATCAAGTCACTCCCTCTTTGTTAGCTATTCTTGGGCTATCAAAAACTGCAACAATCATAACGTGTTCTTCAAAATGGCCCACTTCATCCACTATTAATGAAAAAAATACATGCTAACAATAAGAGGTTTGCAATGCAGCGAAAGAATTAACAAGTCCTATATTTAATATGAGTATCAAAATTGGATTTTGTAGACTATTTGTTGACTAAAAAAATACGCTGCAAACTTTAATGAATTCCTTGCAAGGAATAAAACAATACGCGAAGAGAATGAAGGTTCAATAAGTATGCACAAGATAGTACGAATCACTCTCCAATCCAGACTTGCTACATATTGTTAATACGCATGTAAATCATGCCTCTTTTAACTGAATCAATTATTAAGTAGTTAATAAGGAGCCGCCATCTTTCATTCTGTCAAAATGGTGGAATTATCCCAAAGTTTGGAGGGAAATCTATAAATACCCTCTCATTCAAATATAAATGCATACAATTTAAATATCTCCCTCTCAAATAGTCATTTAATCCCTAACTCTTGTTTGAACATCAAAACTAGTGAGATTTAGAGGTGAGAGTCCTGACGAGATGAGAGGATTTATTGATCTAATTTTTATCATCAACATATCACATATTATATATAAGAGCACATATGTCAATGTTTAATTGCATAATTTTATTGTTGTGACCACATACAAAAAATCTCTACCATATTTTTGAGTCCTTGAATAACATAAGAAGATAAAAGGGTTTAAAAGTGGAATTAAGAAAAAAAATATGCAAAAGAAATTTTGTAAAACACTGTAATTTATAAAATACCCACGTATTTTTTGTTTATGACAAAATTATTATATTCTTGTACATAGACAAAATAATTGAATCTTACACTTGACTTGCTTTGTCATAACAAGAAATTAATTTTTGTGATGTTGACTTCCCGATTCCTACAACAAGAGGTAGAAAATTAAAGAAAGCTAGCATAGACAAAAATCTTAATACACGAAAAATTATTAAACATGGGCTGTCCAATTATTACCATTCCCAATAGATTAAAAGTTACAACTATCATAGTCACACCAACCACATACATATCATACAATCTTACACTAATTAAACTTCCAAACATCTAACAGATTACACCATCCAAACTGACAAATTTCGTGTAACTATACGTATCTATATATAAGAGGGGTATTGGGTGGAGGGGAGGGGAGGGGGGACTGTCTATTGATCAACAACAGAATTAGATCTCGGCAGGGATGAAGAAGAATTAATGAACTCAATGCAATCATCAATGGCTTCAGCCCTTTGAGAATCAATGGGAGCAACACTTGGCTTCGATTGCTCCGAGGTTGATGATGTAACTCTGGGACAACCTTTCTTCTTGTCAGATTTTCTAAAAAGTGCTGCCATTTTTTCACCTAGAGTTCTCAGATACTTCATGGGATATGAATTTGGTAGCCTGAAATTGCAGCTTTTTATGCAGTTTGTTTGCTTCTGGTCCTTGATTTTCTTGCAGGACTTCTGTTTGCAAAACATGGTTGGTTTTGTTTCTGTTTTTGTATTAGCAACAGCAGCAGCATCTGCTCCACAACACCCTCTTGCAGACATCAATTGACAGAATATTGTGTGCTTTTGTGTGTGTCTGAGAGAGAGAGAGAGAGAGAGAGAGAGAGAGAGAGAGGACAAATAGGAGTGAGGTGAGTGTAGTAGAATGGGGACTGCAAGTGGTGCTCTTAAATAGGACTTTGAGTCTGACAACAGAGAGCAGACTAATTCTTCTTCTTAATAAATTTGGGAGCAAGTGGTGCTATTATACTACTTGAGTATGATAAGGGAGGACAAATTGAGTCTTTTTCTCAATAAATTTGTGATGTATTGTGATAATCTATGGAAAGATTTAGCAAGGAATGCTACAACAACAATAAATGTAGTCTCATTTCCTAGAAATTTGCAAATAGTGACTCCAATTATTTCTCTTAGATTGGTTTAATTTATTGCTGAAATCTATTTAAAAATTAAGTCATTGTTTGACACCGTTAAATTTTTTTAAAAAATTCTCTTTCTTAATTTTAACCATGCATTATCGAAATAAAATAATATTACACACAAATCTAAAACTTTTCATTATTTTTCAGCCATACGTTCTCTCATAAAATACTATTCCAAAATTTATAAATTCTTCAAAATGGGGGCCTAACAATGACTAAGTAAAAAACAAGGACAACAACTAGTCACGACAAACCAAGTCATGATTCTAATAAATTTAAGATCAATAACATAAGTACTTTATCCTCTCGTTCGATTGACCATTAAGTCTAAAGAAAGTATGAATATGACACTGGAAAGGAGAAAGTTTATTAGGCTCTAAACTTTTTGAAGAATTCACAACTTAAAAAAGTGCATTAAAAGCAAGAAAAAATGATTTTTTAAAATTTCTTTTTATATTTTTATATTTTTCTTGTTGCATTATGTTTAATAATAAACAACAAATAAGATAAGCAAATGTGAAATAATCTTAAAAGTGTAATCTTTGCAATCTAAAGTGTATCTGTGTGATTTGTTTTTTTAATTAAATGCCATAAAGCCGATGACAAAAGAATGTGATGAGTTCTTGTAATCTTTCTGATGTAATATTTGGCAGGTCAAAAGAAGAAACAGTTGCAATTTAATTGTGTCAATATCAATATGTCATGTATGACAAGTAGAGAGATTTTTCTTCTATTATACAGTTCGATAAACGTCGTACCTCTTATTGAACCACATTATTTTTTTAATTCTTATTTTTTACTAATTTTCAACATTTTTCAATAAAATAATATTTTTCATTATATCAATAAATTTTTCTTCTTTTTCAACCACATATTCTCTATCACATTTAAAAAAAGGCGTTCTTGAGTTGATAATGTGCACCAAATAGGGGCCGATAACACGTAGCTTAAATTTCAGCGTGACTTATTTTTGAATACTACAAGTGTCAAAGCTTTAGTAATAAAAAAAATTAAACTACAAGCCTTGAATTATGTAAACAAATTAAATGAAAATAGGTTTTACATTTAAATTTGGACTTGTGTCCAGAAATTAGACCCCTACTTCCCTATGTGTATTTTGATTCTTCTTTTTGTATAAAATTGTAAGTTAATAAGATAATAATGTGATAGAAATGAGTGGTAATGATAAGTGGATAGCAATTGTAAATCTTACGAAATGTAAGATTAACATTTAATTTTAAAAAGTAAATTATAAGTTACTTTTTAAGTTCTCTAAAAATGGGCAAATATTTGAATATTTGAAAACCATCAATTTTATGGTCTGATGAATATTTTACACTAACCACCAAGAGTTGGCACCAGAGAACCCAGTAAGGGGGATTGGTAGTTTTGTATGAGACCAGGGGCAAACGCAAAAGTTTAAAGTTAGGGGGCACAATCCAACTTGTAAAGAAGTTGAGAGAAATTTTACAATCGAAAAATTACGTTAAAAAAAATCATACACCGTATAATTTTGCATCCTAAAATTTACATGAGATATGACTTTTACGGATGTAAAATTTCGAAATTTTTTGATATCATATTTCATATAAAATTTTCTAAAAATTTCAAAAAAAAAAAAAAATTGTGTCATATTCCACATAAAATTTTCTAATAAAATGATGAAAATTACATTGAGAAATTTGTATTGCAAAAATAATAAATGTTAATGAAATAATTGAATTTTTTAAAAGAAAATACGAATGAGAAGCCTTTCTTTAAGATTCACGTTTAACTATTTTCGATATCCGTTTGGACTATTCGATATACCTGTAATGTAGTTCTCAAAATAAGTTTTGAGATGATATAAGCAATTTGTAGATTCAATTAGTGTACGATTGTTGAAAATTTTTAAAGTTAGCATATTATCGAAATTTTTGAAATACTAATTTTGAACGACGTACTTTGACAAGTCGTAACATTTATTACAATTGATTGTTTCGTACGCCATTAACGACATAGAAAATTAGACCATGAGCACTTCGAAATAGTATTAAGAATGCTATATTTCGATTTTGTTTCACATCCCATAATGATTTCGAAAATTAAAACAAAATATTGAGAAAAAAAAGGAAGCAAAGTTGGGGGGTCAAGTGACCCCCCTAGGCCACCCCGGGTCCGCCCCTGTATGAGACTAGCAACAAATAAATGGAAGCCAGCTAACTCCTAGACACCAACTTATAATTAATGCGATTGAAGAGTCTAAATTAGTTCTGGTTCTTTTTATTTCTCTTTCTTAATCGAGAAATGAATAAAAACTTGAACAATTGAATGTTTAAATGAGGGAATTCAACAAAGATCTAAATGATCTCTCCGATTAAAGACTGATTCTACAACTATAATGCAAGATTAAGGAATCAGAGACCAACTTGTTATTAAAACTATAAATTGAGGACATTAGTGCAATTTTCAGAAAATACAAATTTATTCATAAGGTACGTTTTTGAATATTCATCGTTGAAGATCATATAATGCATTAAATTTTTAGATAAGTAGATTAAAATTAACGCCATCAATGCACCTAAATTCATTCCAAAAAGCAAGCTTGTTTGTTCATGAATCATTGTAAAACAACCTCAAATATGGAATGGAAAGATTTCAGAGGGAAAAATGAAATCGTAGAGTGAATCAATTATTTTAAAATTGGGTGTGTTTAGAATTATTTTTTTCGCCTTCCATTCTTGCTATTTCATACATTTTCCTTCTATGGCATGACTTATGTGGTCCAAAAGTTCCTTCCTGAATTTTTTAATTGATATTTCTAAAGGAAGATTTCATTAGATTACCTCAAGAAACGAGTCAATTATTCAAGTTATTTCTTAAATGTCATGAATCATTCACTTTCATTACATCGATGCAGAATATCATCCGAAATAGCAATAAAACTTTTTCACAATTTTATAATTTTTAATTTAATTAGACATTTTTAAGAATTAAGAGCCCAAGAGTGGCAAGATTAGAAGATGAATGGCTACTTACTTAATGGTAATATTGGATTATTAAAAAATGGGGTCTAGGTTAATTTTCAATATCGCAATTGATATGAATTATTGATCCCTCAATAACTGACTGATGTTACACTCAATTTCATAAGAAGCCATGTGGAAATGCTAAAATAAGACGTGGCAAAAGTGTGAGCTCAATATTGTGAACTCGTGTCGATATCAGGTTGTTGAGTTCATAATAAATCACTATCTATTATCGAGCTTGAAGACCAATGCAATTCAGAAAGTCAGATAAAAGAGTTTTGACCCGTTATACACGCAAGTGGGGCAAGAAATGAGAATATTGAAACTCGATAAACATGTGGATAAGGGAAAATTTGCATTTTTGGTCTCAATTTATATTATTCGAGTAGATAAACTTTTGCCATGAGCAAGTTTCCGGTCTTTTCCTATAGTTTCATAATCAATCCCAACTTGGACACTTGCCTAGAACTGTGAAGTGATGCATGTTCCTATCATGTCCATGTGGAAAATGGCTCAACCTCTAAACACATTAGACGGCTGCTTAAGTCTCCATATTTGACAAGACCCGCAAATTTCGAATAAAAATTCATTCCAAAAATTTTACTGTCGGGACCTTTGAGTCAATTTTTTTTGTCAGAAATTATTAGAAAAATTATCCAAATAAATTTATTCATAGAAAGAAATGTTGGAAAATTCCAACATATGGGGCCACACATGTATATATATAAAAATGTGTGGTGCTATTTTTTTTAAAAAAAGTTGATTCAATAAAGTGATCCATTAAAGCTAATTTTGGATTAATGGGTATTAAATGTCATGTAAATAAAGTGTAGAGACCAAAGCGGTTATTTTAAACTGATGAGGAGTCAATTTGAAAGAATTGAAAGATAATAACTACATATCTAATTATTATATCATGGGTCACAGTTCTCAATTGAACGTGAGTTTTTCCATCTCTCTGCATCCTCATCAACAAAGAAAATTTCTAAAGAATTACGTATAAATTGAAAGATCATAACATGTTCAAGTAATCACATATATGAATCAAGGTATGCTTCCGCTTCTAATCTTTTCTTTGATTTAAACATGAAGAATTTACATGCATGTGAGTGGGTTTGATAGAAAACTTAACCCTTTTCGATTCCCACAAGAAATTCAACCACTAACTAAATTAATAAAGCTAAAATAATAAATATTACTAACTTAAAAGTCCATAGTCAACAAAATAACATTTTAAAATAATAAATTTAATTTACTGATAGAAGTTTTAATAGTTAAATAATATAAAAAATGTACTAAAAAAACAACAAATTAGTTAGAGATTTTTATCAATAAAAAGAGTAATAAAATTAAAAAAATTAAATGTTATGAAATTTTTTGATGAAAACAAAATAACAGTTAAAAGAGTAACTTCTTGATGATATTTTATATAGATATATAAAAAGATACTTTAATTCAATCATCGATAACTCATAAAAAATTAAAAATATAGAAATAACAAAATTTTGTTGGTGATACTGACGACTTCCACTAGCGACCAAAGCCCCGTTAGTGGTTTTCGAGATAATCGATAAAAACATTGTGTTGATAATCGTTAAAAAGGATATGTAGTGATCAACAAATATATAGATGTTGGTATTCCTTCTAATCACGCCATAATATAGAATCATTGACAACAATATCCTGCCATTAACTACATATGTTTCATCTTTAATCATTTGCTTCATTAATTTATAATAATAATTATTATTATATTTTAAAAACCCTCAATAATTATGCCTAAGCCTCTCAAGCTGTTTGAATTGCCTCTCAATCCACATGACTATTTTACCAAATATTGAGATGATTTTCACCAATGAAGACCATTTATTCATTATAACTTGCTACTTAAACAATAAGAGCTTGTTTGGGAAGGATTAAAATCCAATTAAAATTGAAAATATAGTCGTTATTGGGTCTCGCTCATCTAATAAAAGTCAACTCCAAGACTATATTTTCAATTTTAATCTGATTTTAATCCCTCCCAAACAAGCTCTAAATTGTAAAATAATGGTGCAATTTCCCCTATAAAGACTCGTACAACACAAAATGCATCTTCATGAAAGTAAGAATGGTTTGCCCTCTAATCTTGAGGAAATACACTAAATCTATTTCATCCGCTACCAAATTTATCATACTTCAAAGGTCGTTGACTTAAGCATCGAAGTTGAATCGATCCACCCCCTTCAGCATAACAAAATGAAGTTCATAACCCTAAAAGCCTAAAACGATAGGGGGAAAAGGGAACACTATCAACCGTTCAAATAAAATCGATAAGGGTCATAATTATTACAAAGTACCCGCATGCCCCATTGATAATTTACCATCTCCCACTTTGGAGGTCGGGCTGTTCAAGATATTCAAATGAATTTTCTGAACCCAAAACATTAGAATATACAATGAGGACACTATCAATTCTTTTTCTTTTTCCTGTTAGTATTTAGCAAATAAGTTTCCATGAAAGATAAAAAGGGCAATTTTAAGATTCTTTTCTGCCCAAAATGGGACAAAAATATTGCTACAGGTGAATATAAAGTGGTAGGAAGAATTGAATGATATGGTCGGCCTAAGTGTGAACAAATTACAGGAAATGGGCCTATTCACAAATTGTTACCAAATCATATAAACTGAACCCAAGAGCAGATTAGGTGCCATGGGCCCATCTCAAAGAGAAGTGGCTGTCAAGGGCTGCTGGAAAAGGGTTAAAAATGATAAAGAAAAAAAGTGCTAAAATGGATGAAAGAGGGTTCACTCATCACTTAGAATAGAATATTGCAGAAGTCTAAATACTTTAATTAGAAGTCTAAATACTTTAATTATCTTAGAGTCCTTTTGGGTAAAAGAAGTTTGCAAAAGATCCAACTTTCGGTTTTATACAGAAAGAAAAGAGTGTGTGCACGAAATGTGGGACTAATAACTTGTAAAATATTATGAATTTAACTCTTTTTTATCTCCAGAATATGGCCCCAACTTAGTATAGGGATAGTATTACAAATAATTATAAGAAGAGGAATCCATAATGATTATGCAATTAAGCGATCATGGAAGTAATCATGGAAAATTATTATTAAGAATATTTGAAGCATTTATAAACACTTTGATAAAAAATGAGTGATGAATTAATTGATAGTAATAGTGAATTTCTCAAATTGTGTAGATAAAAAGAAACGATTTGAGTATTTATCAACGTGAGCCAAACACAGGCTTACATATAATTAACGAATTAGAATAATTTGAACCATAAATATAGCACCACTTTATATTCTCTTGTTTGATAGGGATTAAAATCAAAATTTTAATATATTTTGATAAAAGTTAATGAAATGTGTGGTTGAAAATTTGTGGATCCCATAAGATATATAATTAAAATTAATTGTTAATTTAGATTTAGATTAAAATCTAAAATTTCATTTCTACCAAACAGAGGTCTTGATCTCTAATCAAATCGAGTCATATAAAGGTCATTTGATAAGATGGATTGTGCAGCTAAACAATATCAAAAAAAAAATGAAGTCAAAATCTTGTTCAATGTCGTATCATTTGTTTTTACATGCCCATAAAGTCTTAAACAATACCTTAAACTAAAATATCCAACTACACCCATAATGATACTAAGGCCACTCACATTATTTTTTAAAGTGTGGTGTATAGCAAATTCTAGCATGTGAACATACAAAACCATAAAGAGAAAATGTAGTAAATTATGATTGAAGTAACATCACATAAACATAAAGGACCTAAGTGGCCAAGAAAAGGACTTGTACTACCAATTGAGGACAATAACTATTGCAATGCTGACAACTCAGATTATTTACTACTTGGGACCACAATCACGCAATAGGAAGCAACACTCCTCAAAATTCTTTGAGGAATTCCTTTACCATCTCTACCTTCTCTTTGGAGATGCTTCTACCAAGATTATTTGTCATTCTTCTAAGAAATATCAGTTGCATCGTTATTATGAATTCTTTTATTTTTTTATCACTCATGTATAAGTCAACATCTTAACCTGGCTTTAAGAGCTGAGTTGTTTGTTGAATTGGTAGCCGTGGTACCATATTGAATCTACTATCTCCGAGTCAAATTCCTTGAAAGTATCCTCATGATATTCACGTCTCCTTCACATTCTAATACTCACGGTGTGTAGTTGTTACTCGATCAACCACAAGTTCCCACAGCTTAAAACCCTAATTTAAGACTGAGTATCAAAGAGAGAGAGTTTTGAGAGCATTTTAATGTCGTCCAACGTGATTAAATCTCTGAAATTCTACCATGGATAAGATTTGAGGTTCTCTAAGATTTCATATATAGGACCAAATTCAGTTGGTCCACTGTGGATGCACTAATTGGGTTACACATGGACCAAAGTCTAGAGTTTAGCCTATTACTAAAGAATTGATTTACCAAAAGAATTATAAAGTGAGGAACATGCCTTAATTTATTAAGAATGATTCTTTATTATTGGATCTTGATTCCAGATCTTGAATTTTAATTATTGACGTTTTTGGTTCTTGAGTTCTTGTTCTTGATTTCGACTTCTTACTCCATAATCTTGATGGTTGATTTCCTGTTCTTGATTGTGGGTTTTTAATCTTCATCTTCAATATATTTTCTCTTGTATTCTTGTATTAATACAAAGAATGAGAAGTTGTTTATGAATTGAGGATCATAACCCTATATATAATTTCCATATATATTTCCCACATCATGAAATATAATTCTAAAGAAATTTGGTCTCTACACATAATTCGGCTCAAACTTTATTTAGATGTCCAAAACCTTAACTTTAATTATTTATTAGATCATTTTAATTTTAGACTTAACTCTAAGATAGTATTTATACACAATTAATTACATATATGCCCACATGACAAATTGAAAAACCCCTACAATCTCCTACTTGGACCACATATGTTACCTTATAAATATATATAACTTTATGAGCTCAAAACTTTTGCTGTCATAACCAAAAGTATATTAGAACAATCTCGTCCATCAATTATGTCAATATAGGATCAATTACATTTTTATCCATAGATATTTAGTTTAATTCAGAAATAAAATATTTAGTTATGGCACTTGTAACGATGGGTTTGATCTCATCGATGGGTTTAGTTATGACACTTGTAACGATGGGTTTGATCACAAGTTTCAGCTTTTATTGTGATTAAAGTTTTTGGTTTGATCTCATCGATGGGTTTAGCTATGACACTTGTAACGATGACCACAAAATTCCATGACATTTTTATCCATAGATATTCAGTTTAATTCAGAAATAAAATATTTAGTTATGACACTTGTAACGATGGGTTTGATCTCATCGATGGGTTTAGTTATGACACTTGTAACGATGGGTTTGATCACAAGTTTCAGCTTTTATTGTGATTAAAGTTTTTTGTTTGATCTCATCGATGGGTTTAGTGATGACACTTGTAACGATGATCACTTTGATATTACATTACATTTGAACAAAATTTGGAGCTAGAATTTGACCCAGGTTCAAATTACTGTTAATTGCAACAGAAAAAATATATACATATTCTTCTTCAAAAACAAAATCATACTTCCCCAAAGAATCGAACATTTTTTTATTTCGAAAATTGACCTAGAGCCCGTTTGGTACCAATTAAAATCCAATTAAAATTGAAAATATAGTCGTTATTGGGCTCCAGTCGTCTAATAAAAGTCAACAATAACTGCTAGTTTTTCAATTTTAATTCGATTTTAATCTCTACCAAACGGGCTCCTAATAGTGGGATCTTTAAAATTTGTAACCCCTTAACAGTTGGCTTTATTTGCAACTTTCTCGAAAATTTAAGATGTAGTCCTTTGTGCTTTTTTCTAAAAAGATTCTGGAAAGGTGAAATGACTAACTATACTCATCACCATGTCTTTAATTGTTTTGTTTCGTCTTTCAATTACACCACTCATGTCCGAGGACCCTAAAATGGTGTATTGTGGAATGATTCCACATAACTTTAGGAATTTTAGCAAAAGTTACTAGACATCGTTCCCCTGATTCGTTATATCTGCCATAGTATTCACTATCATGGCCACATATGACGTGTTTTATTCCTTTGATGAGTTGATTTTGAACCCCAACCTTGTAAGCCTTGAACATGTACAGTGGTTGGGATTTCTATGAATGATTCCATTTGATTGCAAATTTTACGGGTCAAATGTATGGTTTGCAATTATACTGTGATTTGGACCAATATGTTAGTGATAACTTGAGTCATTGTACACCTTACAGACTTTATTATTATAATGTGGTAATTTTAAGTATATGGGCCTAAATTAAGTAAACCCTAATTAGGGTTAGAGTCGATAATGTGCCGACTTTATGATTTCCTATATAATGGCTAGGTCTCCTCTCCTCTCCTCTCCATAGGGATTTGGCTTACCCCATTGATGACTGATAATTTTGAGGAGCAAGGAGAGGAAGATCTAACTGGTAATATTCGCATACACACAAAATGCCTTCCACGGGTATGAATTTCGAACTATCAATTAATATATGTGATTCTTGTTCTTAGCATGATTATTGAATAATTACAATAATTGGTATTAGAGTGGGTATGCTAAGATTAGAATCTTTTAAATAAAATTGATTTTTGAAATTCTATCTTCCCTCATGCTACTCTGTCTGCATCTATATTTTACAATTACCACTTAACTAATATCAAGGCAAAAACCATTACACCAACAGGCTGAAACCAATTTTTCAAACACATATGCACCCAGACGGAAAGAGACAGATTTTATACACACATATGTACTTGCTTTACTCAAAGTGCAAAAATTGAATTAACATACTGATGGCGTGTTCGGTAGAGATTAAAATAAGATTAAAATTAAATAATTAGCCGTTATTGTTGACTTTTATTAAACGAGTAGGACCCAATAACGGTTATATTTTCAATTTTAATTAGATTTTAATCTTTACCAAACGGGCTCTAATAGTCCCAAGTCCTATCTTTTCTCTCTCACGAAATCTGTGTGTATATATGTTTGTATGTATCCCAAGCACCATAGAATTTGGTTGTAATTAGGTAGAATTTGATGCGTTTTCCAACTGTGTATGGATTTACATTGATTTGGTTTGGATGTGTGTATGAATTTATGTACACATATTATCTTCGGCAGCACCTGTTCTCAACGCTGCTGACTCCCATCTGTCGTGCCTGGTGCGGCAGCAACGCTTGCCGCTGCTGTTGACTGTGCAGCACCGTGCGACGCTGCTCCAGCAGTCTACGGCTGTCGTGAGCTGCGTGGAGACAAGGAGCCCTCCCCCCGGTGGCGACAAAAAAAAATTTCTACCTAAGGTTTTTCATTGGTCGATTTCTATTGATTTAGGGATATGGGCCTTTTTCTACAATTTGAGATTTTTGGGGTCTGCCAGCTATTTAGTAAAAAGGATCACCTTGTTATTTTTAAAGAAAATGACGTATGTTGTAATTCCTGGATTTTGTGGCCCTCCTTTCATAATTTTAATCCAGGGTGAATTTTGAAACATTAAAGTATTAAATGTGAATTTTAAAAGGGGTTTTAAAGTTATTTTAAATGGAATTGACCTATATATTTCAATTTTGACCTAAATTAAAATTGACAACTTTATATTTTTTTATTGAAATAATTAAATGTTGTTGTTATTTGTCCATTTAAATTTCATTTAGTTGCCAATTTCGCCTCACAATTGCTCATGAATTTCACTTTTTGTCGTTTGATGATTGTGATTATTATTAAATTTGTCGTGAACTTCGAGTCTATCTTAGTGCTCCAATTAAGAGAAATATTTTGATTTAAAAATGGGTGGTAGTTTTCAAAGTGGCACACTCATTTTTATTGATTTGGTTTTCTTTCAAAAAAATGGACGTTAACATCGTAATTTTGAATTATTACATATAGTATCTTGCCCAAAGGTATTATTATATGTGATATTTTTGAAAATTGGCATATGACAGTCAACAAGTTTACTTGGTCTAGAAATCTCCTTCTAGGTCTGGGCATGGTTCGGGTTGATTTGGTTTTGAGTCCAACTCATAACCGAAACCGACATAGTTGGTTTGGATAAATTCCTACCCAAACCGACCCAATCCAATCATTGAAACCGAACCAAACCAAATCAGACCAAATCAGTTTGGGTCGGTTTAATTACATATCTATTTTGAATTAAAAAATTTGCATTTCCTATCTGATAGTTACCAACAAACTATTATACCAAAAATGAAAAGCAACGATACAATCTAAATTTGAAATTTTTAATAAACACTTCTTCTTGCTTTCTTTTCTTTCTAAATTTGGAACTTTGGTAGAAAAAACGTACATGGCAAATATATTTAAGAAATAATTATATTTGTGTTTTTATTTTTATTTTTTTAAANAATAGAAAAGCTTTGTTCGAATTTTCTGAACTAATAGAAATGCTTTCTAGCTTTTTGACTACCATCACTTCTTATGTGCACTCCGTTATGCGGGGGTCGATAGAGTCATCAATTTCTAGTTTATCCCCGAGGTTAGTTGCTTAAACCGCAACTAACCCAAGCTGACTTTATAATGGTTAAAATTAACCGAACCAAACCGATTTTTTGGTTCAAACCAACCCGACTCGATTTGATTCTGTCGGTTTAATCAGTTTTTCAATTTTTTTGCCCACCCCTTTCTCTTTGTGCCCAAAGGTGTTGGTGTTTTCAAAAATCAATATGTTCTGCTAACTGACTTGATTATGTGTTTCAAAAGTACCCTACAACATGTTATATTGTTAGCCCAAATGTGACTTTATAATGATGCATTTAGACTCTTACCGTAATAATGTTCATTTGATTTTGACTTTAATTATGGACTATCTAATTAGATAGATATGTTATCATCAGTTGCTTGCATGCATTATGTTTGGATGATATTAAATATGTTGTTTTATGTTTCCACAGTTTTTAAATGCCTCAACTCCTTCGAGTTTATTGTTTGCTATTCCGAATAATGAAAATGCTAAAGGTTTAGTGGATGCCATAGGAGTGAAACTTGTTGAGTCTGATAAAGATGAAACTGGAGATATGATGGACAAACTGATGAATATGAGATATGATGGTGCAAGTGGAGCTTTGGCCTTAGTTTGTTTTGAGTCTTCTTTTGTGAATGTTCTTTTAAATTCTTGGTGGATGGACTCGGGAGCCAGTATTCATATTGCGAATTCCTTACAGGGGTTCACAAGCAAACGGAGGCCAAGTGAGAATGAAGTAAGCCTGTGCGTTGGGAATGGAGTTCAAGTGAAGGTTGAGTTCATAGGAGTAGTGAAGTTATCTTTGGAGTCTGGTTTCTCTCTTGTCTTAGAGAATATTGTTTTTGTAACGACAATGAGACCAAATTTGATTTCTATATTGAAATTTGATACTTCTAGTTTTTCTTTTAATTTTGGTAAAAGAGTGGTTGAATTGTTTTATGATTCTCGTTTGATTAGAAATGACCTCTTATGTGATGATTTATATAAATTGTTTTTGGCTTCTTTTGGTGAAGTCTCATGTGTTGCCAATGTGTCAAAGAAAATGTCTCTAATTCGTGAATCATCCTCCATGTTGTGACATAAGCATTTGGGTCACATTTCAAAGGGCAAGATGGAGAGATTGGTTAAAGTTGAGATACTTCCATCTCTCGACTTCTCTGATTTTGACACTTGTATGGATTGTATAAGATGAAAGTTGACTAAATCCACGAGGAAAGGTTCTACTAGGAGTGATGGTATTTTGGACTTAATATATACCGATATCGGTGGGCCTTTGCCTTCCAACATATGTGGGAACAAATATTTTATAACTTTCATTGATGATTTCTCGCGATATGGATATGTTTATTTAATAAATGATAAATCCCATGTGCTTGAGAAATTCAAGATTTTCAAAATGGAGGTAGAGAAACAATGTGGAAAATCATCAAAATTGTAAGGTTTGACTGGGGTGGTGAGTACTATGGGAAGTACGATGAATCTGGTCAAAACATGAGTGATTTTGCAAAGTTTTTACAACGGTGTGGTATAGTGCCTCAATACACCATGCCAAGAACACCTGAACAGAATGACGTCTCTGAACGACTAATCGGACTCTTAAAGACATGGTCAGAAGCATGATGAGTAGAACAAATTTGCCAGAATATACAGAGTTCCGAGTAAAGATGTTGCAAAGACATCTTTCAAGTTGTGGACATGACGTAAGCCAAGTTTGGCTCATTTCAGTGTTTGGGGATGTCCAGTTGAGGTGAGAATTTATAATCCCTTTGAGAGGAAATTATACCCAAAATCTATTCCTGACTACTTTATTGGGTACTCTGACAGATTAAAATGATATAAGTTCTATTGTCCAAACTGTGGCACTAGAATTGTTGAGTCAATCATTGCTAAATTTTTGGAAAATGACTTTGGTGATAGTAGGAGTTCTACGTTGAAGGAATTTTTTGTTCAACTGAATCCAATTATTGTTCCAGTTCTTGTTATACAGGAGAGAGTTATACCCCAACCAGCTGAAATTGTTAATGAAGAACCTGGATACCAAGAAGAACTTCAGGTTCCTCCACCAACAACGATTGAGTCAAATATTAAGCCACAAGTTAGGAGTTCGCAACAGGAACGAAGGTCTACATTTCTTAGTGATTATATTACATATTTCTTGGAGAGTGATTTTAATGTTGGGCATATTGTTGACCCTGTTACTTTTAATCAAGTATTGACAAATCATGAGTCACATAATGGATAAATGATATGGAGGATGAAATGAATTCTATGGAACAGAATAAAGTTTGGGAACTTGTTGAACTTCCTCCGGATGCTAAAGCCATAGATAACAAGTGGATCTTTAAAAGCAAATTGAACTCAAAAGGGAATGTTGAACGAAAGATTACGAGATTGGTTGCAAAATGGTTCACTCAATGAGAGGGCTTTGACTACAATGAAACTTTTTCACCCGTTTCATTTAAAGATTCTTTTCGAATTATCATGGTACTTGTGGCACATTATAATTTGGAACTTCATCAGATGGATGTTAAGACGGCTTTTCTGAATGGAGATCTTTCGAAAAGAGTTTACATGAGACAACCAGTAGGTTTTGTTGTGAAGGGAAAAGAAAACTTGGTATGAAAGTTAAATAAATCTTTGTATGGCCTCAAGCAGGCATCACGACAGTGGTTTTTGAAATTTGACGAGGTTGTGACTTCTCTTGATTTTGTTGAAAATACAGTTGATCAATGCATTTATCTTAAAACCAGTGTGAGAAATTTTATTTATCTTGTCCTGTTTGTTGATGACATTTTACTTGCAAGCAGTGACTTGGGGTTACTTCATGAGACAAATAAGATGTTATTTATTAATTTTGAGATGAAAGATCTTGCAGAAGCTACTTATGTGCTTGTCATTGAAATACATCGTGATAGAAATCGTGGCGTGTTGGGACTTTCTCAGAAGGCTTATATACGACGTGTTCTAGAAAGGTTCAATATGCAGAAATGTGCACTTGGTGATGTACCTATCATAAAAAGGGATGAGTTTAACAAGACTCAATGTCCAAGAAATGAGCTAGAAAGAGAATCTATGAAGATGATACCATATGCTAGTTCTGTGGGGAGTTTGATATATGCTCAAGTTGGCACTAGACCAAATATAACTTATGCAGCCAGTGTTTTTAGTGGGTTTCAGTCGAATCCAAGGCAAGAGCATTGGAAATTGACTAAGAAAGTTACGAGATACTTAAAGAAAATTGAAAGTTACATCGTTCAAATCACCTTGAGGTGGTAGGCTATTCAAACTCTGATTTTGCTGGATGTCAAGATTATTTGAAATCAACTTCAGGTTATATTTTCATATTAGGTGGTGGTGCTATCTTGTGAAAAAGTGTTAAGCAGACTCTGGTGGCATTTTCTACTATGCAGGCTGAATTTGTAGCATGCTATGGAGCTATAATTTAAATCATTTAGTTGAGGAATTTAATTTTTGGGCTGAAAGTTGTTGAGTCAATTTCAAGGCCAATCACTATTTATTGTGATAACAGCGCAACCGTGTTTTTTTCAAGAAACAATGAAAGTTCTAGTAGATCAAAACACATTGACATTAAATATTTGGTGATCAGAGACAGAGTCAAGGAAGGGCAGACGAAAATAGAGCATATCAATACAGAAGCGATGATTGCAGATCCTTTAACTAAAGGACTCGCTCATAAAGTTTTTACAACACTTGTTGCTAATATGGGCATTGTGGAAACCTTTGATGTTTTTGGTTAGTGAGAGTTATTTATGGAAGACAACTCATATGTTCTTCGGGTACAGCCATTTTCAATAATAAATTATATTTTCTCATATCCATAAATTGTTTTGAGCATGCATTTGACTTATATATTTTATTATGATAATATTTTGATCTTGAGATATGACAGTTAAAGCCATAAGATGAGTCTCTTTTAGAGACATGTGGTTTCATTTTGATTAGAAGCATTTTGAGGACCGATATGAATTAGCACAGTTTTTTTNCTTCATTTTGATTAGAAGCATTTTGAGGACCGATATGAATTAGCACAATTTTTTTATCACATTTGGTGCTAAGTTCATACTACATACTACCACATGGGTTGGAGGATGGGGATCCATGTCAATAAGGATGCTGACATTTGTAGCTATGTAGTGGTCTTACATCATTTGATTGGTGTAATGACTTCCATGTTCGATGTTAACATTCTCGTTGGACCAGATCATATTGTGTAAGGTGTTATCATTACAACTATACTTGTGTGGCCACCTAAGTAGTCTGACCCCGATGTTAAAAGTTTTGTTCTATAACAATCAAATGTTTGCCCAAGTGGGAGAATGTTAGAATAATTCCATTATATGGGCTTCCATTTGATTGCGAATTTGATGTGTTAAATGTATGGTTTGTAATGATACTGTGATTGGACCCAATATATTAGTGATCACTTGGGTCGTTGTACACCTTACGAGCTTTATTATTATAATGTAGTAATTTTAAGTATGTGGGTCGGAATTAAGTAAACCCTAATTAGGGTTAGAGTCGGTAATGAGCCGACTTTATGATTTCTTATATAATGACTGGGTCTCCTCTCCTCTCCACATGATTTTGGCTTGCCCCATTGACGGCTAATGATTTTGAGGACAATGAGAGGAAGATCTAGCTGGTAATATTCGCGCACACACAAATGTTTTCCGCATATATGAATTTCGAACTATCAATTAATATATGTTATTCTTGTTCTTAGTATGATTATTGAATAATTACAACATGAGATACATGTAACCAAAATGAGAAAAATTCTTCTATGAATATAATAAATTATTGTTGACCATTCCAAGAAATCAAAGGAAATGGCCAATAGATATCCATATAACGTAGTTCTAAGACGTCAAAAGTCCTATTGGTATCTAATCTCCTTACATTGTTTGTTTCCCCTTAATATAATTAATATAAACACTTAAATCTGAAAAATTAATAGGATTGAGAATTCCTTTTTATGCAAGAGTTTTCATTCTTTTTTGAGAGATGTGACATAATCGCTTGTATCACAACGAAACGGAATTTTCATTAGTTAATTTATGTTTAATACCAAGTGAATTCACATGCAAATTTTTTTTTTATAAGAGACAAATGTATTAAGCAAATATATGTTATCATAATCAAATAAAGAACTCGTAACCACAATATTTTAATTTAAAAAAAAACTAAAATGACTATTTCCAATTGAACAAAAGTAACCGAATTTGTCCAATGTGGAAACAAAAATCAAATTTCGTCTAAAAGACGTTACCAGAATTGTCTCTCTCAAATCCAAATAATATTCAGTCTTTAATGATAACCTAAAGTCCCTAAAGCTTCAACTTTAACTGATTTGCCATCACCTCATATAGAGGAATCTTTCAGTATCAATTCAATTTTTGCAGTTCAAGCAACCCCGCATAGACACACTTATATAATTAGTGGCACCAGAATTTATCCACTAATTGTGTCTTAGTATCTAAACTAAATTAACAATATAATAAATTAAAGTGAGAAGTGTACTTTGCTTTACACGTCAAGTATGGTATTTAATACAATCTCTCTTTATGCCCCTATTTGGGCCACATTAAAATTTTCACTCTCATTCTTCTGCTCATTTTAAACCACACGTTTTCAATAAAATAATATTTTCCATCGCATCAATAATTTTTCCTTCTTTTTCAACCACACATTCTCCATCAATCTACTATTTCAAAATACATTCTTCCAAAATAATGTAGTTCAAACACACCCTATTAATGCAAAATTAATTAAGAAACGCAAGAAATACTGAACTACTACTATTGAATTAAAATAAATTAGGGTCCATCTTG
>OU503051.1:9872103-9886688 GCA_912172775.2 Fraxinus pennsylvanica
TTTTTTTGGTCTCTTTGGAGCTGAACCAAATGCTACTTCTTTATCATTTAACTTGTTCTTAGAGTTACTTGTCAAGTGAATACTTTCCGTTCTCTCTTGCTTTAGACTTTCTTCTTCTTGCACACAATATGAAATGAGCTCATTAAGAGTCCACTTCCCTTTTTGACAGATGTAACTGACCTTAAATTAACCAAATTGTGCAGGAAGAAAAATCAAAACTAAATGCACGAGCAAATCATTAGACAGGTCAAACTTCAATGTATTTAGTCTTGAAGCAAGATGAGACATATTCATGATGTACTACCTTATATTTTCTTTAGCTTTATACTTTAGTGAAACCAAGTTTATCGGAAGCGTACTAGTTTCGGCCTTATCGCCTTTTGTGAAGGTTTATTTTTATTTTTCAAAGAAACTCCTATGCAGTTATTTTATTGGACACATCGTCCCTGAATGTTGTTAGAATTTTACGCTTCATGATCATATAAGACCTATGCGGTTTGAATGATCCCATTTATTCGAGTCTTTTTTATTAGTGGAACTCTAATCCGTAAAAGTAATTGGGTGTTCAGTCCTTAAAGCAAGGTCTAGATCTATACCACCAAGAACGATACAAACATTCTCTTTCCAACACTTAAATTTTGGTTCAAGCACATGAATGAATTGATGTTGTCAAATATTGTAAAAGTTAATAGATTAATTGAATACAGAACTTAAACCTAATTAACATATACACATTGGAATCCATACTGAGCAATCAATAAATTCAAATTATGGTGAATCTCATAACAAGAGACCGTTCATAACATTGATATTTAGTTTTTGGAAAGAAATATCAACTTGTAGGTGATACTTTTGGTATAGTAATCAAATATTGACAAAAAATCCGGTCAAACATCAAGTCTATCTTTGGATCGAACTAATGTTCAAATAATGAAAAACTTTACAATTGTCACATATTTATTACCACATGTGTGCAAAATAATTTGGCCAAATATTGACTTTACTTTAGGTCGGTGAATATCAACATGAATTACGTATACATAACATTCCCAGTATTCCAAATAAATTAATTTAGACAAAAGATGTTACTTTAGTAACATGTTGTTTCAATTAATCTATTTTAGAAAATTAATAATTCGAAATAAATATTAAGTACCAAGATTTGAAATTGATTGTCCCTTTATTTATTTTTTTCTTTCGTTGCCCAAAAAAAATCAAAAATCAAATCTAACCAGCAAGTTAACACCGCAGCGCCCGAAAGTGGGTGTTGTAGCTCCATGCAGCCACTTCCCAGTGAAAACCCACTAGAAGCCTTGATTTTCTTAATTGAAGCAATCACGTGTAGACCCACTTTCTCTCTCTACCTGCAATATCAATTCCAGCTTTATTTTTATAAAATTTCACTTTTTCAACACTTATTTTCAACCAAACATTCTCCAACTTTTACTATTTCAAAATACATTTTCTTAATAAAAAAAATAGAGCCCTAACAGGGCCATAATTACACAAATGTAGAATCACAAACTTAACAAGGAAATTAGAGATTAAACAAATTGACATGGACGAAATTGCCAAATTGATTCACTTATTAAAATTCAAGTATAAGACCAACTTTTTAAGCTTGCATCCATTAATTCATTCAATTGTAATCACCAGAATATAACTAGAAACTCAATATCAAAAATCAAATTTAGCAAAAAAAAATTTCCCAAAATCCAAAATTCGAATTTTAAGGCTAAAATTATCACAAAAACAAAAAAAATCCAAAATTTGAAATTTAGGGATAAAATTCACATTCCAAAATTGAGAAATCCAAAGTATGAATTTCAACCCTAAAATTCTTTCTTAATCTCAATAGTTTAGAAGTTGAGTCTGATACCACTTCTTAGAATTTTAATAAAACTCTAAATCTTTAAAATATAATTGCTTTTGTAGAATATTGAGCCTCCAATCAACACTATTCCGGGCCAAGAAAAACACCACACGACTTCAAGCTCCTCCCAAATACTTTTCTCTACTTAGTTGCCACAAGTTACACTATTCTTACTAACCCACAAAGGATTAGTAATGGTTGATGCAGATAACCACAAAGGGAGGAAGAAGAAAAGAAAGGAAACAATGGCTCCACAAAGTCACCAAAGAAATCGGATGTCCTTTCTTTTCTCTTCTCTCAATTGCACCACACTTAATTCTACAAGAAGAATGAATATGTATACCAATACAAATTAGGTCACACTAATTGGGCCAAAGAACTGGGCCAACTTAGAAACAAGGATGGGCGAAGTTAATGGACTAATAATGGTCCAAACTACACACTAAACAAAGCCACCAATCCATCTCCAATTTGGGCCTTCCAAAAGTATTGGTAGTATTCAAGTCGAGTCAAGTCTATGGTGTCGATAAATTATCCGTCAACTGTTTTAAATCATCGCCCGGATTTATTGGGTATCAAAAAATCCGACAAATCTCCACCTTGATTCCCAATAAATCTGCAAGCAACCAAAATACACATTTTATACTTGTACAATCAAGGTAACCAATAAAAATTGGTATCACAGACCTTACCTTGTGTTTCGAACCCGAAAGATATACCATACCTGTTTCATATACTCACCAGGACTAAGATCAAGAACATCCAAGTAGAAGCAGATAATAATAGCAATCAATCAAGACCAAATAAACATGCGATGGAGATATCATATAGGATAACATATAAATCTTTTCAAACATATTCACACAGAACAACAGATTAACACCAAGTTAATCGAACACACGGTCAACACATATGCAACTAATGCATAAATGACCTCACGAAGAAGATCTCACCACACTTATCCTATCACATTCTATGTTGTTCACTCTTCGAGAACACATATCTCATCTCATCGCCAACAATGCTCACTAGACTAATCACTCAACTCATGTATAATTGGTAAGTCTCTATAGATCCTAAGTTTTCGGGATAATCCTCTATCACCACATCACTTCTCCCAAACTACATGGATAATAGGTATCCACCTAATAGAAGTGATAGAAGTGCCTCACTCGCACTCCACATGATCAGGGTCTCTTACAGATAAAAGGATCCCAGACATTTAATCACCTCTCCACCGTGATCCAAATGTCACACTTCATATCCCACGGTACAAACCACAATGTACCTCTAGGCATCTATACTCCACTTTACCAAGAGACATACTCATACATGGCTAATGCATCCCAAATCCACTATGGCAAATTAACACCTTTCGGCGACACAAAGGTTAGGGCTCAAATTTAAATTGACCAACGCATCAGAAGGTTACTCCAACACCAATACTCTAACAAATCTACAAAGAGTTTATCCCACAAAAGGAAAGGTGAAGGTGACACTCACAAAGAGAATAGAAGAAAAAGTTGGTTACTTCACTGCACTCACAAAAGAGGCTCACACAGAGAACAAAGATAACCCTCACAGGTTGCCTCACAAAGATGAAGGAGAAAATGGCTGCCCCTCTAACTTCTCACTACCACACCTCTCACACCACTCACAGAGCAAAACGGAGTACACCATAGATATCAACCCACTATGCATGCAAACAATTACACCAAGTAATAAGATTACTCCAATTCATGCCAATGCACATATCAAACACATTGAAATGCAACATATAATCATGCAACGGAATTGAGCAATCACACACATGCAAAAAGGATTACACACGGATGCAAATGTAGTAACTAGGATAACACTTAATAAGGCTCATTAGGGTCATCACTTGACCCTAAAACCAGATTCGTCTCGCCTTTTATCTTACCCTTTTTCTTGGTACAATCCCTAATGAAGTGTTCAGACGCACCACAGCTGTAACACCGTCTACCACCGGACTTGTCCCAGCTCTTGCTCTTCTTCTTACCACCATCATCACTCAAGTCACTACTCGAATCACTGTTATCTTGAGCTCTATCCAAATTCATTTGCTTAAACATCATTCTACTCCTCATCATATGCAACTCACCAGTTTGCTTATCTTCTTTTTCAGCCTTAATCTCCATTTCCTTACTCCTAAGTGAATCGATGACAATCTCGGGGGGTTAAAGTGTCCCTACCATACTTAATCGCATTCTTAACCTCTCTATATGACTCAGGCATAGAATTAAGCAAAATAATGGCCTTATAGATTTCAGACATCTTCTCATCACAGTTAACGATGTCTTGAACCAACTTGTTAAAACCATCCAAATTTTCATCAAGATCCTTTGAAAGATCCATTTTAAAGCTAAAAAATCTTTCAAGCAAGTACAACTTATTTAAAGTAGATTTAAGCAAATATAAATCCTCCAACTTTTTCCAAAATTCTTGGTAGAAACGAGTTTTTCAACTTTTCTCAAAACAATATCGGACAGGTGTAAAATGATAGAAGTGTATGCAAGTTCATCATATTCTTCTTTTTGTACTTCTGTAAAAATTTTCGAAAATTTGCCATCAATGGCTTTTGATACTTTTTCTTAGACCAAAATACCGTTCATCTTTTGTTGCCAAATTGAAAAATCCCCTTTTCCAATTGAAAATTCCAATTTCGAAATATGATGACATTTTGAAAAACAGAGCAACTAAAAATTGCACAAATAGGTCACACAAATTAATCCTTAGGTAGCAATATATACCGTTCTAGATTCCTAGAGTTTTGTAAGATTCACGATCTTAGATCAAGGGAATGTTTGAACGGGTCAAGTCAAGGTGTTCTAACGGAATAATCAATGCAACACGAAGATATGTCAACACAATTTAAATTTCCACGCAAAACAATCTCACACAGAGACAAAACAACAGTTACATCACAAAAAAATAATTACCAACTTGCAGTCAAAATTCAATACTTCAAATAAAGCAATTAATTCCTAAATTTCTACCACAAGCAATGGTTACCCCTTCACGGTAACCCCAATCCTAATGTCACCCCACACAATGACGCGCTAATGCTGAAATTTAAACGGGATAAGCCAATTTACCAGAGAGGACTTATCTGACTCCGTAAATTTTGACGAATATAATTAACACTTTAGGGCCACCACTATTTGCCCTAAAGTCTTCAACAACTACAGCAACCAACCGAGCGAAAATTGAATTACGAATGCAAGGGAAAAATCGTCCAACTTTTCCTGCATAACTTGAAACACGAAAACAAAAATATCAGTACGTTCAAGAAATTAAAATAAACAAATTGCCTGAATAGAGTGTTTCCAAAATCTCAGCCACGCGCCTCCCTTCTCCTCTGCGCGTGGGCGCCACGAGCGGCCACCACGCGCTGTCGCCATCCACACGCGCCGGCCACCCAGCACCTCTTCCACCTGCTAATCCTCCCTATGGTGTTGGATTTTTCAAAAAATCAATGGTTTGGCCAGAAACGTCGATTGCAGGTTCGATTTTATGGAGAAAAAACTGGACAGCTTTGTGCTTCACTTTCTGTCGATTTTCTGCTGATTTTTGGAGCTGCCGGAAATAATCACCACCTAAAGCTCTGATACCATTTGTAGAATATTGAGGCTCCAATCAACACTATTCTGGGCTCAGAAAAACACAATTGACACCACACAGCTTCAAGCTCCTCCCAAATACTTTCCTCTACTTGGTTGCCACAAGTTACACTATTCTTACTAACCCACAAAGGATTAGTAATGGTGGATGCAAATAACCACAAAGGGAGGAAGAAAAACAAAGGAAACAATGGCTCCACACAGTCACCAAAGAAATCAGTTGCTCTCTTTTCTCTTCTCTCAATTGCAGCACACTTAATTCTACAAGAAGAATGAATATGTATACCAATACAAATTAGGTCACACTAATTGAGCCAACTTAGAAACAAGGATGGACTAAGTTAATGGACTAATAATGGTCCAAACCACACACTAAACAAAGCCACCAATCCATCTCCAACTTGGGCCTTCCAAAAGTATTGGTAGTACTCAAGTCGAGCCAAGTCTATGGTGTCGATAAATTATCCGTCAACTGTTTTAAATCATCGCTCGAATTTATTAGGTATCAAAAAACCCAACAACTTTATTACCAAAAATCCTCCAATCAAATCATCACGAGAATTATAAAGTGCGGAACATACCTTAATTTATTGAGAATGCTTCTTTATTATTGGATCTTGGTTCCAAATCTTGAATCTTGATTATTGACTCATTTGGTTCTTGAGTTCTTATTATTGATTTCGATTTCTTGTTCCATAATCTTGATTGTTGATTTCTTGTTATTGATTGTGAGTTTTTTATTTTCATCTTCAATATGCTTTCTCTTGTATTCTTGTGTTGATGGGATAACACAAAGAATGAGAAATTGTATATGAATTGGTGACCATAAACCCATGTATAGTTTCCATATGCATTTCGCCTATCATTAAATACAATTCTAAAGAAATTTGGTCTCTATACATAATTCGGTCAACACTTTATTTAGATATCGAAAGCTCATAACTTAAATTCTTTATTAGATCACTTTAATTTTGAGTTTAATTTTAAGATAGCATTTATACACAATTAATTACATATATATGCCTACATGATAAATTGAAAAATCCCAACAGAATCAACTACACAAGGACATGACAGTGGAAGTGTATATAAACCAAGTTTCAACCTCGTAACAATTCCACTTACTCCTCAATTACCTAAAATTGAGACGATAATAGAAAATTTGAAAGGATTTGTTTCGTATAAGTTCAACGAAAAAATTGACTTGAAGCTAAGAAAAGTATGTACAGGGCAATTCCAATAAATGAATACGATTTAACAAGATAAGCACGATTTCTCAAATAATATCACTTTGAAGGATATGTACAATAGATTCATAGCATGAAGATTTCAAAGACCACATCAAGGAGTAAAACAATTTGTTTATTCGCACAGCAACACCACAAAACGGGTCAGAGGTGTATCTGATGCTAAATGGATCTGATTTTCATGTCGGTAGCGAAACACGCAACTTGACATGTTTCGCTAATACTAAGAAGCTACGAGCATGCAACAAAGCATCCAGAACTCCATCTTTCACAATCCATTCTTCTAATAAAATGTTGTTTTGGGTTTAAAAAGTTATCAAATTTAGCAAACGGGAATGGTATTCTTTCTTGAACATAATTGCCTCAGAATAAAAGCAGCCAAGAATACAATGCCTCAGAAAATATGCTTTCCAAAGATCATATTCTGTAAAAACTAAAACAAACAGGAGGAAGACGATGATAAAATATTCGTCATGGTGTTTAACTCCAGATAAATCAGAACTAGTGATGAAGTTGAAAAGCACAAACAACCAAACTACAAATACCACAGCAATATAATTTTCATGTCATGAAAAACTAGATAAATCAACATATATTTGATGAAGCGTATCTTAAGTTCTTAGACCAAAAACTGATGCAATTCGCTAGGGAAGAAAATGACACCATTGATCTCAAGAAAAAATGGATTCGTCAAATGGTATTCTTCATTGTGTCGTTTCTCGTTGATGAATGATAATGTTGTTCAAATAAATATTTGATTCTACTACAAGGAGCAGTCATCAAATGGTCGAATAAAAATACACTACTTCACTGGAAAGACATGGAAAGAAGGTTTTCATTATGTAAAGTCTTGAAAACTAAGAGTCTGAGGCTAGTCCTTTAATTCTATGTAATATCACGAGGACCATAAACAAAATATTGTCATTTTTTAGTATTACCGCAAAGAGAAGTGTTCCATGAAAATCTTTCAAATTGCATCATGTCCACATCTGATATTGTTGGAGACAAAATGCCCTAAATTCTAATGGAAAATTATATTCACACAACATTTCTTGTTATTCTACAGTTCAATCACCCTGGCTGGTATAAAATGAAGGTTAAGATTACACTTGCGGCATAAAGATAAAGTAAATGAAACTCATTCTTTACCATTCATGACAAGCAAAACCTCGGCTCCAGTAGACATTACACTGTACAAGAACTCCCTAATTTCCCGGCTATATTTAAAACAGTAAGGAGCAGAAAAATCACTATCCAAATTGTAGCAAACTCTTTCGATCCTTCTCAATGCAATCGAGTGCCTACCTTTCCATAGGCCAGCATGCCTTCTTACTGGAACATTAACTATTGAAGTAAAACAACAGATTACCCAAGGAAGAACAAGATGAAAATGGAGGGAAAAATCTTACTCGAATCAGATCGAATTACAACTGGTATATAAATAGAAAGGGGAGCTGTAGCTTGCTAATCTAATGCTAATGACAGCTAATTAACAGAAATAGTTAACTAACTAACTAAACAAATAACATAATATACTAACTAACAGGAAAAACTAACGGAATATTCTAATACCCCCCCTTTAAGATGGACTATGGATATTAATAATGGCCATCTTAGACATTAACGGAAATAATAGAGATCCTGGCAAAGCTTTCGTTAAAACGTCGGCGAGCTGATGTTGAGTGTGAACCGGTAAAAGTTTGATGAAGCCTTCAGTCACCTTGTCACGGATGAAATGACAATCTATTTCGATGTGCTTTGTTCTTTCATGGAAAATGGGGTTGTTTGCAATGTGAAGGGCCGCCTGATTATCACAAAAGATCAAAGCAGGAGCTGATGAGATAATCTGGAAATCTTGAAGCAATTGTCGAATCCAAAGTAATTCACTGGCAGTGGATGCTAGAGCACGGTACTCGGCCTCTGCAGAAGACTTTGAAATGGTTTGCTGTTTCTTTGCCTTCAAAGAGATCATGGAATCCCCAAGGAACACACAAAAACCTGTGACTGATTTTCTGGAATCCAAGCAAGAGCCCCAATCTGCATCAGCAAAGGCTCACAACTGCAAGGAAGAAGAGGCAGAAAAGAAAAGTCCTTGTCCAGGGGTTGCTTTGAGAAACTATAACAAGTGGTGAGCAGCATTAAGGTGTGGTTGACGAGGCTGAAATATGAACTGGCTGAGCTTGTGGACAGCAAATGTTTTCTCTGGTCTGGAAATGGTTAAGTACAATAGGCAACCAATTAGTCTTCGATACATGGAAAAATCATCAAGTAATTCCCCTTCAAAAGAACTCAAGAGTATCTTAGGATCCATAGGCAGAACAGCTGGCTTGCATCCAAGAAAACCTGCATCCTCCAAAAGTTGTAAAGTGTAATTTCTTTGAGAAAAGAAAATTTGATTTCGAGTTCTTGCTATTTCCAAATCAAGGAAATACTTTAAGTTCCCAAGGTCTTTAAGTTTAAATTGGCTGTGCAAAAACGTTTTCAAATTCTCAATAATGCACTGAGTCGGACCTATGATGATGATATCATCAACATACACCAAAAGTGCAATAAAAGTATCACCACTTCCTTTAGTAAACAAAGAGTAATCTGATTTAGATAGGTGGAAACCATAAAGTATAAAGGCATGACTGAATTTAGAGAACCATTGTCTGCGAGCCTGTTTAAGGCCATAGATCGACTTATGCAATTTGCACACCAGTCTTTCACCTTGTTTAACACCGTGCCTGTTTATATCCCAAGGGCATGTCCATGTAGATCTCCTCAAACAAGTCCCCATTAAGGAACGCATTGTTGACATCTAGCTGGGTAAGATGCCAATTCTGAATAGCAGCCAAAGCTAAAAGCAATTTAACAGTTACCAATTTAGCAACTAGAGAAAATGTTTCAATAAAATTGAGGACCTCTTGTTGAGTATAACCTTTAGCCACCAAGCGAGCTTTGTACCTTTCTATGCTTCCATCAGACCTATGTTTCACTTTATAAACCCACTTACAACAATAGAATGCTTCCCCTTAGGCAACTTTGTCACTGACTAAGTTTGGTTTTGTTCCATAGCTACGAGTTCAGTTGCCATGGCTTCTTTCCAATGATCAAATTGAACAGCCTGATGATAGGTTTGTGGTTCTGAATCAGATGATATGCTTAGGGAAATGTTTTGTGTGAGGAAGACAATTTTGAATATGATTTGTATTTACTGAGAGGGTAGGCTGATTTGTTGTCAGGAGAAGATGTTCATGTCATAAGGTTGTAGTGAAATTCACTAAGGTAAGAAGGTGGTTTGATGGTTCTAGTAGATTTTCTGGGAATGAAAGAAGGAGCATTGCAGGCATTGTTATCAGGATTAGGTGCAGTGGAAGAAATGGGAGATAACCCCTCATTGTTGGAAGGAATCTGTTCTCTTAAAGGAGAAGCAGATGACATATTTGTGTTAAAGGGAAGATTAGATGTTGAAAAGGTCGAAGATTGATGATTTGTATGTATATCAGAACTGATTAAGGGTAGAACAAGATCAGGAAATAGATCAGTCAGGTCAGCTATAGGAGTTATGGAATGAAAGGGGAAATGATTTTCATGAAAAACGACATCTCCGGAAACTAGAAAGGATTTTGAAGTAATATCATATAACCTATATCCCTTAATGCCAGGCAGATATCCAACAAATACACAGGGTTTGGCTCTTGGCTGAAATTTGTCTCTGTGGGATGCTAATGTGGATGCAAAGCATAAACTTCCAAAAACTTGAAGGATGGAGTAATCCACAGGGCTGTGATATAACATGAAATAAAGGGTTGCATTTCTCAGAACAGGGGAAGGGGTTCTATTGATCAAAAAAGTAGCAGTCAACACACATTCTCCCCAAAATTGAATGGGAATCCGTGACTAAAAAAATAAGGCTCTAGCCACGTTTAGAAGATGTTGATGTTTTTCTTTCAGCAACAGAATTCTGCTCAAGCCTTTCTATACAGGAAAACTGATGAATCACTCCTTTGGTGTGGAAAAATTCAGTAAACTGACGTTCTGGGGCATTGTCTGATTGAAATTTCTTAATGGTTTTATGAAATTGAGTCTATATTAGAGCAAAGAATTTTGGAACAATAGAACTCACATCAGACTTATGTTTCATCATATACACCCAGGTAAACCGTGTACAATCATCAACTAGTGTAAGGAAATATCTATGGCCAGCATGAGTAGAAGTGTGATACAGCCCCCAAGTATGACAATGAATCAAGTCAAAAGTATCAGCACTCATATGATTATTTGACACAAAAGATAGCCTCATTTTTTTAGCCAAAGGGAAAACATTACAGGGAATTCTATCACCAGCATCGGCTTATTACAATCAACATGCAATTGTTCTTTCAACAAATATAACTTCTGAAAAGATAAATGCCCTAGTCTATGGTGCCAAATCTGATCAGTAACATTGTTAACTACTGAATATGAATGAAGATCAGCAACTTCAATCAAGCAACTTGAGTCAGAATTAGCCTTAATGACATATAGGCCTGCAATTCTTCTACTTTTGCCAATCATCTTATGTGTGTACAGGTCCTGAATAACACACGAATCAGTGAGAAACTTAACAGGTAGGCGTGATTTCCTGGTTAAGGCACTGATGGATAGTATGTTGAACTTGATTCGCGGAACAAATAATACATCATCAATTACCAGGTCTGGAGATATTCTAACACTTCCAATGGGTTGTACAGGTATCTTTTCATTGTTAGGCAACGTGACATATGCACTATCAACACACTTCATCTCAAGAAAAAGTGATTTATTTGCACATATATGGCTTGTAGCCCCTGAGTCCACTACCCAGTGCTGAAAGGAATTGAGTAATGGAGTGTTAAAAGTCGAGAAACAAGTACCTGAAACTTCTCCAACTTTGTCATCCACTCCTAAGTCCATCTTAGCATCCTTGAGATAAGTATTTAATAAGTCCATCAGATGTTGATATTGATCAGAATTAAGAGTCTGCACAAAACCTCCAACCCTTCCTTATGCTTGATTCACATTGATATCAGTCATCCTGTGTTCAACCAATACTTGATTAACTACAGCACGTCTGGCTTGATTATTTGGTCCAGCTTGATTCATCATCTCAGGCCTTTGTCTAGGCTTGTAACCTGGTAGATACCCATGCAATTTATAGCATTTATCAACAGCATGACCTGTAATTCCACAGTAAGTACAAACATGTCTATCTCTCTTCTGAAATCTGTTATAGTATTGCCCTACACTTCTAGTATCACTCTGCACTTGGAAAGCTACTGAGTTATCAGTTCCAGGCATCACATTGACTCTCCTCTGATTTTCTTCTTGAGATATAAGGGCAAAAACTTTATTAATAGGATGAATGGGATCCATAAGCAGTAATTGGTCTCGAACCTGAGCAAACGAGTCATTCAGTCCTATTAAAAAGGACATTACATATTCCATTTGGTAATGTTCTGCAATCTTTTTATTTCCTTCACAGACACACTTTCCACAAGAATAAATTGGTCTATAATTGCTGAGTTCTTCCCAAAGTGTCTTCAATTTTGTGACGTAAGAACTTACAGACATTTCTCCTTGCGTAAGGTTCATCAAGTCTCTCCTCAACTAGAATATGCGAGGACCATTCTTCTGCTGATATCGTTCTCTTAGGTCCGTCCAGATCTCGAACGCAGATTCCGAATATATAACACTTGCAGAAATTTCCTTGGATATGCAATTGAGGATCCAAGAGATGACAATGTTATTGTTTCGCATCCATAAATTAAGTAATTCTACGTCATTTTTAGGTCGCCTAATGGATCCATTGATAAATCCTATTTTATTCTTTACTGAGAGTGCGATCATCATTAATCGACTCCAAGATGAGTAATTATCTCCGGTCAATTGTTGTGAGACAAGCACGAGGCCAGGATTATCCGAATGATGGAGGAAAAATGGATTGCATCCATCATCGATTAACAATGAATTGGAAGAATTGTTTGAGGGATTCGAACGTATTGAAGAATTCGAAGGTATTGAAGCTATTGAAATTCAGTAAAGATTTAATTTCAGAAAAAAATCGCTCTAATACCACATTGAAGTAAAACAACAGATTACCCAAGGAAGAACAAGATGAAAATGGAGGGAAAAATCTTACTCGAATCAGATCGAATTACAACTGGTATATAAATAGAAAGGGGAGTTGTAGCTTGCTAATCTAATGCTAATGACAGCTAATTAACAGAATTAGTTAACTAACTAACTAACTAAACAAATAATAGAATATACCAACTAACAGGAAAAACTAACGGAATATTCTAATATTAACTATTATACCAAAAATTCATCCTTCACTCCATCTAGATCAATTGAAGATGCCCCAATTCGCCGATCATGCCATGTTACCTTTTTCCCTCTTCCTTCAAGTGCGGCAATCAAAACATTAAAATCATAATTTTCTGTAAAAGTATTATGATGTCGCTTAAAGATCACAGGCAAAGGAGTCCATGTTGCCTTGTTGGGATCATGGAAGTTCAGTTTTTCAGCTATGGCATTCAAATTTGCTCAAGTAAATGCATCTTTCTCCTGAATTATAGTACGGATTTGATCAAATACCTTATAAAATCATGAGTAATTACTCAAGTCCAATGTTACAACCCATTCTTTTTAGGTCAAAAGTCAAAAGTGAAATTGTCAAAGTCATAGTCAAATAGGACTTAAATAATGCAAATTATTTTCTTGTGGTTTATTTCGAAATTGATTATATATGAGGGTTAAGATGGATTTAATTAGAAGTTGAGGCCTTACTTATATTAATTAGAAGTCAAGGGACTTCCTTTGCANCTTATATTAATTGGAAGTCAAGGGAATTCCTTTGCAATAGGCCCAATTACTTTACCATTTTTAAACCCATTTCCCCTTTCCTTACGTACCCACACGCAAAAGCAAAGGCAGAAACCCAGAAAGGAAGAAGAGAAAGAGGAAAAGAAGGAAAAAAGGAGAAGGAGAAGGAGGAAGAAAAAAGTGAGGAAGCTACTAACGAAATTCAAAGTTTGGGCTCTCAATTTCTTCTTCAATTTTGAGGTAAATTCGAAATATATTTTGGGTTGAGTCTTGTGGTGAAATTTGAGGGTTTTTAATTTATAGCTTATACCTGAAAAATATGATAACGGAGCTGTCTATTTGAACATTTTGAACTATTTATTCTAGTGTATTAGAATAAATAATATTTGGATATTAGGGTTTTGATATATGGGGTATAATTCAAAAATTTGGGAGATATGGTATTTTTGTTATTTTCTTTGTGATTGTTACGTGATATTAAGATGAATTAGTTGGAAATAACTAATTTTGTTCTTCAGTTCTTAGTTGAATTATGTTGAGATTATAAGAAAGGGGTATTTGATAAGATTTATGTATTTAGCTAAGATAAATTTGGAATGAGGAATGTTGATGATTATTGACATGAAAATATTGTTGAATCTCGCCGGAGTAGCTGCAAAAAGTTAGTGTTAACAAGTTATGAAAGCAGAGTGATTCGAAAATTAAGTAAATGTATGTTTAAGTTAGCCAAATGAGATGGAAATATTAAGTCTCAGCTTATTGCTTATTGAGGGAATTATATATTTCAATTCGATGTTAAGCATGAGTTATTATGGTGAAATTCCTTGTAACTTTATATTGATAGAATTGAAGTGGTTTGTGTGTGATCATTTCAAGAGGGGTTCTGGACGTGAAAACAGCATACCAGCCCCGTTAGTCCAACCTATATTAGTGAGTGGAGAATATACTTTTCCAAAAAGAAGATTTTTAATTTATAAACTTATAATCATGTTT
>OU503051.1:9888573-9903223 GCA_912172775.2 Fraxinus pennsylvanica
AATTATAGGATCTATAGTAATTTTTTTATCTTCTCCATTATTTTTGAGTCAATAAAATCTCTTAATTCCTTTACCATATTCTTGTCTTTATTATTCTTTTGTTTCATTATATATTTCATTATTATTTGCCATATAATTTTAACATCTCAATTCGGTGGTTTGTTTCACAACAATTGGTATCAGAGAGCTAGGTTCAGCAGTTCTACAAGAGTGCAATATTTGATTTATTCAAGGTTTTTTATTCGTGATGGCTTCCATGAAGTATGACATTTCGCTTTTGGATTGGAGCACTAGATTTTCACTATGACATGTTAAGATACGTGCAGTACTCGTACAACTGGATTTGAATGATGCGTTGCTTGGAATTGACAGGATGCCCGCAACTTTGACCGCGGAGGAGAAATTACAGAAGGATAAAAAGGCAGTTTCTCACATTTATTTTCATCTATCAAATACTATTCTTCAGGATGTTTTGAAGGATAATTCAACAGCTGCTTTATGGTTGAGGTTAGAGCAATTGTGCGTGACTAAAATTTTAACAAGCAAGTTGAACCTCAAACAGCGTTTATACTCTCATCGAATGGTAGAAGGAGGATCACTGGAAGACCACCTGGTTGTATTTAAGGAGATCGTCACTGATTTGGAAACTTTAGAAGTAGAGTATGATAAAAAAGATTTGACCTTGATCTTATTGTGTTCCCGCTTCGTTTTCTTCATTTAGAGGCACGATCTTGTATAGTTGTGATACTTTCACCATAGAGGAAGTGCATGATGCTTTGTATTCAAAAGAGAAGATGAAGCATCTAATTTCTGAGGCTAGAGATGGAGAAGGTCTGGTTGCACATTGTGGTTCTGGAATGGGCAGATCAAAATCTAAGTTCAGTAATTAAATTTGTAACTACTGTAAGAAGAATGGGCACTTAAAGAAGAATTGCTACAAATTGCAGAATAAAGAAAGGATGGCTGCAAGTAGATATTCAAATACTTCAGGCGAAACAGACATTGCGGACAACATTGTAAGTAATATAGATCTATTAGCTATTTCTAACTTTGAGTCTAAACCGAAAGATGATTGGATTCTTGATTCAGCATGTGTGTTTCATATATGTTCTAATAAGGACTTGTTTACTACATATGAAACTGTTTCCAAATGTGTCGTGGTTATGGGAAATAACGCATCTTGTCGGGTTACTGAAATTGGTACAGTCATATTGAAACTTTTGGATAGGGCAATTAGAACAGTTGACCCAGTTCGACATGTTCCAGATTTGAAGAAAAATCTTATCCCGTTGTCTATCCTTAATTTAAAAGATTATGAGTTCTTTAATGGAGGTGGAGTTTTGAAAGTTTGTAAGGGTACCCAGGTTGTATTGGAGAGACTTAAAAGGTCTCAATTATATAGCTTGCAGAAATGTGTAGAATCTAGAAGAGTCAATCAATATAAGTTCAATATCGTGATAGACATTCAGTTTGGTACAATACATTTAAGAGCTCATAAATGGTCAAATTTGAATAATATAGTTCAGTGGAGTTCAGGATATATGGATAATGCCGCTTTGCCATCATCATATATGGTGCCATTGTATTCAATTTCAAGGGACGGACCCAATGGAAAAGGGTATGTGGATGCTGATTTTGTTGAGTATATTTTAAGTGGGGTAGAAGGTGTACAATCTAGCACGAGGCCTTCTTTAAAAGCACTTGGATTTGATTCTGCTTTAGGGTGTGTTACAGCCCATTTTGGTAAATTATAAATCATTATGATTTTTTGGAATTTGAAGTAATTATGTAAAGTAGCGCTTGGATTCATTGGAAGAAGTAGAGTATTTTGTGTTTGGTTTGAGAAATTAATTTTTTATTTATTGTTGAAGAAGTTAGTTCTTTCCTTGGTGGAATTCGTTTCAAGGTGGAGATTGTTACAATTTGGGTGTGACTCGAATTTCTTATTGAAGTAATTGAAGAATTCTAATTGAAGTGCACATCAAGAAAAATTCAGTTTGGAATGCTATTGGACTCCTATGTCAGGTTGAAGTTTTATTTTGGAAGCCCATTGGGAGTTGTAATTTGGTTTGGACTCGATTTCTTGGTATCCTATTTCATCAACAACTCTATTTGGAGAGTTTGGACATCCCCTACATATTCCTTATAAATACTTAGGCTCTTCTATACAATTTTATGGTGTGAGAAAATAGATTACTAGAATTATAGGATCTATTGTAATTTTTCTCTATTTTCCATTATTATTGAGTCAATAAAATCTCTTAATCCATCTGTCATATTCTTGTCTTTATTATTCTTTTGTTTCATCATATACTTCATTATTATTTGCCGTATAACTTCAACTTCTTAATCCGATGGTTTGTTTTACAATAATAATCAATGTTTCCTTACAACTATCGAAAAATCCTCTGGCAGCTAGAAGATGAATCTTTACTAGGTGCTCTATGTACCACTAATGATACCCATATCATGCACTTTATTTGGCCTTGTTGCTGTCAAATACATTAAACCTCCCACAATTTGCTTGTAAAGAGTGTTATCTACATTTCTTCCTTCAGAATTTTTAACAAGCTTCAATCATGTCTCCAGAGGTGTGCTCACTGAATTGCAATTGTTCATTTCGAACTTATCTAAAATTTCTAGCATATATTTCTCTTGAGAAATAAAAATCCCAACAATAGATTGTTCTATTTCAATACCCAAAAAAATAATGCATCATTATAAGGTTAAACATATCAAACTCAACCATCATGGACTTCTTAAATTTTTCAAACATAGCACTATCATTTCCATTGTAGATTAAATCATCTACATATAAACAAACAGTAAGCATTTTCCTCCATCACCAATTTTAGCAAAAAGTGTGTGAGCATATGGACATTTTTTAAAACTTTCCTTCAAAAACAATATATCAATCCAGTTATACCAAGACCATGGGGCTTGTTTTAATCCATATAAAGCTTTCTTTACTTTATAAACCTTAAGCTCATTTCCAATCTTAATATAACCAGGAGGCTAATCTATAAATAAATGTTCTTCCAAATTTCCATGTAAAAACACCAATTTTACGTCCAATTGGAAGATAGGCCAAGAGTTTTGTCCTGCCAATGCAATCACCAATTTGATTGTGTCATGTCATGCTACTAGAGCAAATACTTCTCTATAGTCCACACCAAACTTTCGCCATTTTCTTTCAGCTTTGTCTTGTACATCCATTTCATACCAATGATTTTTTGCCCTTCAGAAGTTTTGTCAATTCTCAAGTGTTGTTTCTTTCTATAAACGCAAATTTAACATCAATGACCTTTCGCCATTTTAATTTTTTAACAGCATCTTCAAAAATTGTAGGATCACAATCTGAAAATAATGCAAAAATGCGTGAGCGAATCCTCATAATCGTCAATATCAGATACCTCGTAGTCAATCATCCATGTAGGTCTTTTTCTAACATGTTGGGGCCATTGATCTTTTTAGGTGTAGGTAGGCTTTGTGAGTTTACATGAATATTTTGGGTGTCCGTTCCAACTGCTATCTCTAGAAATACTTGCTCTTGGTTTCTTACATTTTGCTGACTTTCCACCTTCATTTTCTCCATCAAAGTCCGTCGGAATTTGTTGTTGAGCAATTTCGCAATTCCATGGCCAAAACGTTTCATCAAAGACAACATCTTGACTTATGACAATTTTCTTGGTGATAAGATTGTAGAGCTTATAAGCTTTTGAATGTTCATTAACACCAAGAAAAATGCATTTTTATCCTTTGTCATCTAGTTTTCTCTTCTCATCTAGGATATATGAGCATAAGCAGTACACCCAAAAATTCTAAAGTGAGAACTTTGATCAGGCTGCCCATTTCTTTCTCAGCCAGCATTTTATAGTTTTTGAAGGCTGTAAAAGCTTTTAGATTTCTCATGCAAAAAATATACCTATGTTTTTTGACTAAAAATCATCAATAAAGGCAATTATACATCATTTTCCTCCATTGGAAGATTGATTTATTGGGCCACACAGGTCGGAATGCACTAATTCTAATGCTTTCTTTTCTCTCCATGATTTGTGAAAAATTGTTGCGATGTTGTTTGCTAATAACACATTCTTCACAAACTTGCTGAGGACATTCAATTTGAGGAAGGTCAGTCACCATATTTTCTATTGTAATGTCTTGAGTCCAGCAAAGTTTAGATTTCCATAATGAAAATGCCAAAGCCATGCAACATCTTTCATCTTAACAAAAGAACATAAATTAGTAAGGTTATGGAAACATAAAGGAACCATAGGATTAGGGTCATGTTGACTTGATCAATCAGGTCTTTCTTTGAATCTTGAATTCGACATGCTCCTTCCTTAATAACAATCTCATATCATTTCTCTTGAAGTTGTCCAATGCTAAGCAAATTTGTTTTTAAGTCTAGAACAAAAAAAACGTTAGAAATAACTCGAGTTAAGTTTTCTTTGGTCCGAATTGTTACATTTCCTTTACCCATAACAAAAATTATAGAGTTATCTCCAAACTTATGGTATTTGGAAAGGATTCGTCTAGCTCCGAGAATGCAAACTTGTCTTCAGTCATATGATTGCTACAACCCATGTCCAAATACCACATATTTTAGGGAGTTTCCTCCTTAGCATGCATACTTTTAACAGTGAGACAATTTCTTCTTGCTTCTCTACAAAGTTAGATTTTTCACCATGTTCTTTGTTCAATTAGTGAGAGATTCAGACTGATAATGGCCATACCCGTGACATCTAAAGCACTCAATATTGGATTTGTCTTCTGACTTCTGTATGTAAGTGGTGGAATGGTGATTGCCTCAACCTTTTCATTGTCTACTGTCATTGTATCATCTACCTCTACCTCTGTATTTGCCTCTTCCTCTATCGGCTCTAGATGGTGTCAAAGAAGAATTGTTGGTGGAGACTTGCAATGCTTGCTCTCAGGGGCAAACGCAGACTTTTGAAACTCGGGGGGCACAATCTAACTTTCACAAACTGACGAAAAAATGAAAGTAAAATTTACAAACACTAGGCGAAAGGTTCAAGCTGCATCACTGACATCCTCCTTGAAGTTGCACACAAACGCGGTAAAGAAAGGATTTAATACATGTTTGGCCCCCATTATTTTCCATTACATTACATTAATTTTTTCTCTCTCTTCATCTCAACCATACATTCATCAAATAAAATAATAATACACACAAATCTAAAATTTTTCAACCACACATCTCCCATCAATCACTATTTTAAAATTTTTCAACCCCCCAAAGATCAACAATAATGGGGGCCAAACAGGGGCTTAGCAGAAAAGTAACAAAAGAAATGCAAAAGAAGAAGGAGAAGCATTGAACATTTTTATCTGCCTTTCATAATTTCATTCCCCTTGAACATTTGTGTGTGGGACCCAATGTCCTTGAACATGTCATACTCACCTGACATGGCTCTTTCCAACACGTTTTTGTGTAAAAAGCTGGTGCCATTAATGTGTAAATCCCAAGAATGCCCTTCAATTTTGCAACAGTCAAATTGAGTTGAGGGCAAAACCGGTATTGTAATGTAACGGTCAGACCCAATGAATTTTTGATCTGACACAATGAATTGATTTCTTTTGTTTTATTTCCACACATGCACTGTAGGAAAATGAATTCTCCCCAAAAAATGAGATTCAAACGGGAATTAAAAAAAAAACTTCAAAACCTAGTGGGGCACGTGCCCCACTAGGCCCCACTATAGGTCCGCCTCTGTTGCTCTTCTTTATCTTGTTGTATCATTTTATGTTCATGGACCACTAGTGAACCTTGTAGTTCATCAATTGAAAGAATATCAAGATCTTTAGATTCTTTATTTGAACTAAAAATTAGATATGGTTTTACCAGACTTCATATGGAATATTTCAAACTCTATATGAAGTTGTTGAAGCTACTGCATTTTTGCCTTTGTTGACCCCTGGAATTTCTTCTTCATAGAATCCCAAATTTGCTTGGAAGTTTCTTTGCTGAGAACAGTTTCCAAGATAGAATAATCAATTACTTGGAAGAGGTAGTTCTTTATGTTAAGCTCTTTTAGCTTTAATCTTTCTAGTTTTGTCCTTTGTACCTCTGTCATCATAATGCCAGTGCTGGTTTTACTACTCCAAATTCAATAACATTTCAGTATTCTTTAGACCTTAGGAAATTCTCCATCAACATTCTCCAATGGTCATAGTGACCATCAAATCTTGGAATGGCTGGCTGCACTAAGGATGGCAATGGAACGGGGCGGGACGGGGCCAAGCAATTCCCCGCCCCGTCCTCACCTCTTTTCCCGTTTAAGGCGGGGCGGGGTCCTTGCCCCGTTTACTACCCCATTAAATTTTTTTTTTTATGTTTTTGATAAATTATTTTTATTGTCCACATTCATTATATTTAGACAAATAATTTTAGTTTCTATTTTATATTCAAACTAATAAAATTTCGTGAAATTTTCCATTTAAAGTATTGAATTCTAAAAATAAATAAAAAAAATAAACGAAGCGGGGCCCGTGGTTATCGGGTTTTTTTGTCGTCCCTAGGCTGCACAAAGTTTTCAGAAGCCATTTGTTTACTAGTGTTCTTTGTTTTGATGGACTATCTACCTCACATTTCTAGGATTCTCACCAACTCATTTTCTCTCTTTGACACACTTTTCTTCTTCTTACTTTCTCTAACCTGGTTCTGATGCCAAATGTAAAAAAAGTGAAATGAAAAAGACGAAGGCAATAACTTAATATAAGGCTGAAGAAAGGTACTATTTGTTGAGACGTTTTATTAATTAATCAAGAAGCAATTTTGCCTTTTTATAGGTAGAACACCAACAAAACAAAGAAATAAGAACTGCTAGACCACTACTTTAACCACTTGCTTAAACGTGTACAAAACCAACTCATATGGCTCCTATAAAATAGGTACTGCAAAGCACTACTATAAAAAATAAAAGAAATGCTAAAGACTTGAACAAACTTCATTCTTTGATTCTTTCAACACTCTTGGCACCAAAACAAGTAACACGACGAGCATATATACACAAAGCAGTTACCATTTCCAAGAATCCGTTGTGAAATGAGAAACTAATCCTGTGCTTTGAAGTCATATTGAGGTGCGTATTCTTGGAGTATCACATCACAAATCGACAGTATGGAGTTAAAGAGAAAGGAAGAAAAAGCAAAGTCAGTTGCTACAGTTAGAAGTTAGTTGAAGTTAGTTGGAAGAGTTAGTTAATTTAGTTTAAGTTAGTTAGAGAAGTTAGTTAATTTCTATTGTTATTGTTATTCAAGCAGTTGAGCTTCTTCTGTATAAATAGAGCTCGAGTTCTTGTAAATCAATCAAGGAATTGAGTTAAAATTCAATAGAATTCATTTTTCAATTCTTCAATTCTCTTTCAGTTTTCTTTTATTTTTGTTCTCAACATGATATCAGAGCAATAATACCATACTTTCTTCCGCACCTTTTCCCTCTTTCTGAACTTGAAATCAACATTGTAATCTGCCCAGGAATTGCAATCTACTTGAAATTTTCTCTGGAATCTTAAACCCCTATCAATTTCTCTCTTTCTTCTTGATAAAATGATAGAAGAAAATCATCTCAATCCTTCAGATGATTCATCTAGCCCATATTATCTCCATCCTAGTGATAATTCGGGTTCTCTTTTGGTCTCAGAAATATTTGTAGGAGACAATTACATTGCCTGGAGCCACTCGATCGCCATTGCTCTGACTGTGAAGAATAAGGTAGCATTTATTGATGGTTCAATCTTTGCTCCTCTTGCCACTCAAAGCATCCTTCATACTGCATGGCTTCGTGCAAATAATTTGGTGCTCTCTTGGCTTATGAATTCTATTTCTAAAAACATTAGAAGTAGTTTACTCTATGTTGCATCGGCTATGGATCTTACGAATGAATTGAAAATAAGATATTTGAAAAGTGATGGCCCAAGGGTTTTTCATCTTGAAAAATCCCTAAGTTCTATAAATCAAGGTTCATCATCAATTACAGAATATTTCAGTGCCTTTAAGACTCTTTGGGATGAATATGTAAGCTATAGGCCTTTTCCAACTTGTACATGTGGCAAAATGGTTTCTTGCACATGTGATCTGTTCAACTTCCTACTACTTCGACAGCAATCAAATTATATGTTGAAGTTCCTTATAGGCCTTAATGATTCATATGCATCTGTGAGGAATCAGTTATTGCTTGTTGTGCCATTACCTAGCATGGCTAAAGTCTTTTCATTGTTGTTTCAAGAAGAAAGTCAAAGGCAATTAACAAATTTTGCAAATAATGAATCTCATGTTTTGTTAGCAAAACAGCACACTCAGCCTAATCAGATTAATTAGTTCTGGTTCTCCAAAGACAAGTCAAAGAAATCATTACTTCTTTGCTCTCATTGTGGCTACATTGGCCATATAATTGATAAATGCTATCAGTTACATGGTTACTCCCTGGATGGACTGGACCAAAGGGAAAAAGGAATCCTCTCTCTGCACTGCAACCATTTCAACTGAAGAGGTTTGCATTCAAGGTAGTAATGAAAATCAAAGGTTCAGTTTAACTGCTGAAGAGTTTAATAAACTTATAGCACTTGCGAATTCAAGTTCCTCTCCAAACACTGGTATACCCATAGCAGTAGCAAACGTAGTAACCACTTCTCATTTCTCTGGTAAACCTTTTAATCAATGTAATTTTATCTCTACCAGGTTACATTCTGAATTTTCTTGGACATTAGATATTGGTGCAACAGATCATATGATCTGTTTACCTCTGTTGTACTCTTCTACCCTTAAACCAATAGCAAACTTCATTAACCTTCCTAATGGACAAACCATTCCATGAATATATACTGGAACATTAAGTCTCTCCGGCACACTACATTTAAATAATGTCTTATGTGTTCCTAGCTTTTCTTTCAACCTATTGTCTATTTCAAAATTAACCAAAGAATATAATCTTTGTCTATCTTTCTTTGGATCTTGTTGCCTTTTACAGGACCAACCGATGAAGAGGATGATTGGGATTGAATTTGAGAAACAAGGACTTTATCACATCTTTCAAGCTCCTTCCAAAGTTTCTTCCTATAGCAACATCAATCTGCTAATTCTTGCTAGCAATATCAATCTGCCTTTCGCCAGTCCTTGCTTCAGCCGCTTCTCAAAACCTTTGGCACTACATATTAGATCATGTCTCAAATTCTAGAATGCCTTTCCTTAGAAAAATAGACAATTCAGTAACATTTGATTGTGTAAATGTATGTGAAATCTGCCTCTAGCAAAACAAAAAAGACTCTCTTTTCCTGTATCACAAGTGCTTCTAATAAAGAGTTTGATTTGATTCATTGTGACATATGGGGTCCCTTTTCCACAATATCATATTCTGGTTTTAAATTATTCTGGTTTTAAAATGACAAGTGCTTCTAATAAAGATGATTTTACAAAATGCACATGAATGCATATGCTCAAAAATAAATCTAAGGTATCTTTATTGCTGCAAAACTTCTGTAAAATGGTAACCACACCATTTAAAACTCATGTTAAAACCATAAGAATAGACAATGGTTTAGAATTTACTCTTTCAAAGTTTTACACTGAAAATGGAATTTTACATCAAAGGAGTTGTGTTGAAACCCCACAACAAAATGGGGTTGTTGAGAGAAAACACCAACACCTGTTAAACATAGCCAGAAGCCTGATGTGATTGTGTGCTAACTACAGCACATATCATAAATCGAATTCCAACCCCTCTTCTTCAAAACAAAATGCCTTTTGAGATGTTATTTCACAAACCACCTAATCTTTCTCATTTAAAGGTCTTTGGATGCTTATGCTTTGCATCTACAACCACTAGTCATAGACAAAAGTTTGATCCAAGAGCAACTAAGTGTCTATTTTTAGGATATCCATCTGATGTCAAAGGTTTCAAACTCATGGAGCTGAGCACAAACAAGATCATCATTTCCAGACATATTGTCTTCCATTAAACCAACTTTCCATTCAAGCAAATTCCTTTTCATTCTGAAATACCAAATTTTCTATTTCCTCCTACAGAATTTTCACATAAAGCCTCTCTCTCAAATAATCCTATATCTTCCTATGGTCATAACGAAAGACAATCACAATCTTGTTCCTATACCTTTTGATCAAAATGCTCATTCACAAGAGCCCTCGGATTTCTCCCAAATCTACAGCCACCATCATACTGATGCTGTAAATTCCATTCCTATTAATTCAGCAGATCCTATCACCACTGATTCTTACATCAGAAAATCAACAAGACCTAAACAACCACCAAAATTTTTGCAGAATTACTATTGTGGCAATGTCTCTTTGTTTCCTTATGCAAACAACTCATCTACTTCAATTGATTTTCTTCTAACACCGGTAATCTCTATCCTATATCAACTTTTCTCTATGTCAATAGACTTTCAGCACCTCACAAAGCCTTGTTAGCTTCCATTTCTCTTAAAAAAGAACCTAAAACATATAAACAAGCTGCAAAAATACATGAATTGTAAGTTGGTATAAGGAATAAAATAAATGCTTTAGAAAACTAATACTTCTTTCATAGCACTACTAGTATATGTAGATGATGTTTTACTAGCTAGTGATAATCTAACTGAAATACAGCAACTTAAGACTTTTCTATATGATATGTTTACAATCAAAGACTTGGGACAGCTGAAGTACTTCCTAGGAATGAAAGTGGCCAGATCAAAGTTTGGAATTTCAATTTGCCAAAAAAAGTATGCTTTGGACATACTTGAGGATACAAGTCTTATAGACTCTAAACCAGTTGCATTCCCAATGGAATCTAAACTTAAACTCAGTGCAGAAGATTCAAATCTATATGAGGATGCCTCCGGTTACAGAAGATTGATTGGCAGATTATAATATTTGACAATTACAAGACCTGACTTGGCTTAATCTGTTCAGGTTCTTAGCCAGTTCCTTGCTAAACCTGCAATGGCTTATCATCAAGTTGCAATACGTATGCTTAGATACTTAAAGGCAACACCAGGTCAGGGGCTATTCTTTTCCTCCTCCTCAGACATAAAATTGAAGGCCTTTTCTGGTAGTGATTAGACAGGCTACTTAGATACCAGGAGAAGTATTACAAGTTATGCAATCTTTCTAGGAGACTCGTTAATCTCATGGAAATCAAAGAAATAAGCCACAGTTAGCCGCTCATCTCCAGAAACAGAATATAGAGCTCTTGCAGCCACCATATGTGAAGTCCAATGGTTGCCCTATGCTCTTCAAGATCTTAATGTTGATCATTCTCAGCTAACTATGCTCTACACTGACAGCAAACCCGCTTTATCCATTGAAACTAATCTAATACAGCATGAAAGGACCAAACATATTCAAGTAGATTGTCATCTTGTTAGAGAAAAACTGAAGCAAAATGTAATAAAGCTCTTTTACATTCACTCAAGGTTACAACTAGCAGATATATTCACAAAACGTCTCGGATCACTGCCTTTCCATCACAATCTGTGCAAGATGAGCATTATAAATATAAATGCTCCTCTTAAGGAGGGTCTTGGAGTATCACCTCACAAATCAACAGCATGAGTTAAAGAGAAAAGAAGAAAAAGAAAAGTCAGTCGCTACAATTAGAAGTTAGTTAAAGTTAGTTGGAAGAGTTAGTTAATTTAGTTCAAGTTAGTTAGAGAAGTTAGTTAATTTCTGTTGTTTTTGTTATTCGATCAGTTGAGCTTCTTCTATATAAATAGAGCTCGAGTTCTTGTAAATCAATCAATGAATTGAGTTAAAATTCAATAGAATTCATTTTTCAATTCTTCAATTCTCTCTTAGTTTTCTTTAATTTTTGTTCTCAACACATATTCCCCATTTCTGCCTTCCCGGTCAACTCCTTGAAATGCTAGTACCATTTTTATTACTGCTATTTTGAGATCAATTTCTTCAAACAATTAATAAATGTAAGCCTCAACAACCCATTCTTTCTTCAATTGAATATCCATTGCTAACCTCAAATGCATCAGCATCCCCTTCAAGTACATCTCAGCATAGTTTCCGGTAGCCTCAGACTCAGCTTCATTTGGCTACTCGGTCTATGTCAAGATCAATAGAATATTATCTTTGCCCAATCGCCATAGCAATTATAATAGCATCCACCATCATGTCGAATAAATTTAGGAAGTTATTACTTTCCATTCTATGTTTCCTTCTTTGGCAGCTACTTATATACCACTATTACTGCCATGTTGCCGAAATATTCTTACAGACACCAGTAGTGGCAAGCGAGGCTTACTTCTGATCAACATTGTGATTGGAAAGAAATCAAAAATGGCCTTACCTTTAGAAGATGGTATACCACAAATCATATTTTATCAGACGGCAGGCAAATTATTATCAATGGCGTCGCCGCAATGATCACTGTACTTCTCCCGTTATAAGCTGACAACGAATGTGACTAGATTTCATAGTCATTCTCCATAGATCAAGGCCAATCTCTACAACAGAGACAGAGATGAGATGAATATAGAGAGGGAAAGGAGAGACAGGAAAAATTTGAAAATAATTCGGATTTAATTTGTTGACTGACTAAAATTATAGTATTTTATACTTAGTAATAACTTTTCACGTAATTTTTCAAAAATGCTTCATATTTAGGGGATATTGTCAAATTTCCTCTTAAAGCAATAACCTCACTAAATATATAAGATAACAATTTTTTTTGAAATCCTTTAAGACCCAACGAATATATAAATAATAATTGCTTAAATCCATAAATGTTCATACATTAACAAATCAACAAACTTTTAATTTGACAACATTTTTCCAATTCGCCACATTTTCAAACTTACATTGAAAGGTTTTTGCTTTTTCTTTGCATCAAACTCAACTTCATCCTTAATTTTTCGTAATGCACATACCACATTGGCATATTTTTTTCATTTTGTACAAATTAATTATTTAAGGATATGACTCCTTGAAATGCCTATTTTGAATTCATAGTTGGTAAAACATAACTATCATCTAAATAATGACTATCATTGATAGGTGTATTGAGTACCCCTTGAATAATATCTTCATCAGTAGAAAATTTCATTGCCTCGTCATTTTCAATAGGATAGTTTAAAATGTGCTCAGCATCCAACACATTTCTATAGCATATACCAGAAATAGCTTCACGCATTCCATTGATGCCTTCATCTTCACTAACTTTTGGTTAAACAATAATATCTTCATCTGACCGAATCTTGCAATGCAGAAAACAACTTGCAATAGTTGTTGTCTTCACATCAATGATTCAAGGTATGTTAATAAAATTGAAATTATCGAATATATTTATTTTTTCAGGGTTTGTTGTTCCTAGTTTGCAGTCTTCCAACATGTTACAATAAAAACAACATCGATAATGAATTTTTAGCTATCTAATAACTCCAGCATCACATGGTTGAATCTTTGATATTGTCTTCATCACATTCAATGTTTTTTAAAAAACAATTCCTACATGTATTATGGTAAAATATAATACAAGTGATAAAAATATAAAATACTCAATAAATTAATAAATATTCATTTATCGATAAATTAATAACCCCAATAAAATAATAGTTTTTCTCGATCTCAACATTATTATTTTATAGAGATTTTAGTGTACATATTCTATAAAAATTTAGTTATGAAAACTCACGAAATTTGACTAAGTATGTATAGTATTGAATTAACTGAATCAAACACGGAATGTATGGGAACTGTTTCAACTTTATGTCTGAACCAAAATAAAGAAACATATTACAAACTCATGAGAGGGCCAACAAACATTTGTTGCCTCGTTCAATACTCTTACAATCTGCTTCTAAAATTAAAATCATTCAACACTTAGAATTTAAAGACAATTTTGAAAGGCAGTTTACACCCCCAAATTGTTAGGGTCGGTTTTGCATATTTTCATCCCCATATAGCTGAAAACTGTCCATAATTCAAACATAAGATATAAGTGCTTCTAATTGTAGTCACATATCATCCTTATGCCTATTTTTATCACTAAATTTGTGGACTGAAATGGGCTAAACAACATCTCATTACTGCCAAACACTTGCATGCGTCAACCTATCGATGTTGCCATCAAGTAGATTTGATATCGTCATACCTTGGTTACTATCGCATCACAAAATCAACTCGATATCTAGTTTCATTCCTTTTCAAATCTATTCATTGTCCGAATATCCTATCGATCAAGACATCACTCATTCCATTACCACTTTCTTGGTTAGGGTCGTCAAAAATGTTCCCCCATTGAAAGAACTCGATGTACTCGTCAAGATCCATAAAATTAGGGGTGTCCAAAAGTCCCGAACCAGACCGAACCGAACCCGAACCGAACCGAATCGAGCGGTTCTTCATAAATTAAATACCCGAATGGGTACCTGAATCGAGAACTGATGGGTTTGGGTCGGGTCTCGAGTCTAGACCAAGAATCGAATAACCGAATAAGAACCGAAACTAAATAATTTTTTTATTTTCTATATTGAATTAATTAAATTATTTTATTTTTTTCTATACAAATTAGCAAATTAATTAAATAACTTAGATTACTTCATAATTTTAATTTTAAAGCCCAAATCATTTTTAAAATCCATTAGTCCATTTTAATTTGAAGCAAATGAATATACTTTAT
>OU503051.1:9906827-9923556 GCA_912172775.2 Fraxinus pennsylvanica
ATTTAATTTGTTTTAGATTTATTTCTAATAAGATATAAATATATATTGAATTCAATGAATTAATGTTATAAAAGTAGACATACAAAAAAATATACGGCGAAACCGGTAGTTTAAAATCGGACCAAACTGTTAGGTTTAAGTTTGGGGTTTTTTCAAACCGTTCAAAATGGTTTGATTTAGGTTTGGGTTTTTCTCAAACCGGTTTAAACGGTTTGGTTTGAAAATTTGTCAAAAATCAGTAAAATCGGACCTCTTACACCCCTAGACGGTTATGTATGGTCTAGTGTTGCGATGCCAGAATTCTAGTCTTCATTTTGCTCTTTTGGCCTTGCGGCACCATGGTTTTGGCGCTGCGGTGCCAGAACTCTGCCCTTTATCTCTCGAGCCATGGCGGCACCATGGCTGTGGCGCTGCAACGCCACTTTTCTAACTTTTTCTTCCCTTTTTTTGTACCTTTTTTCACCACTTCAATCAACTTATTTCCGTACTTTGCTCGTGGAATTTACACACCCCAAACTTGTTTTTTTTCACTTCCAATGGTGGTATTTTAACGTTGATTTCCAAATCACTACTCTTTCCCTTCTTCAGTTGTGTTGGACTCAACATATCAACAAATGTGGATTCTCTTTATTTTTTATTGCTTCAACCTCCAAGACTCATCCAAGTTACTAACCCATTATCAAAAGTCTAGTCCTCTAAAACAAATGTTTGAGACTTAATCAAGGCATGTAGTGCATTTTCTGTTTCATGCACCTACTTTTTCAGATATACGTTGTCATTAATCTTATGTGTGGATTTCTCTCTATTAAGCTTTCTAAATAACTCATGTAGGAAGCATTTGATTGATGAATCCCAGATTGATGAATCCCAAATCAGATGAATTTAGGACAACAGGTTTTTAACCCATTCAAACTTAATTACTCGAATCACAAATGTTACGAAGGAATGTTTCACAATGAGATTATTGTAGTTGTCCTCATTGGAACCTTTTAGGGTAGTTTCACAACAAAGTAGATTTTTCTCTTTTATGCAGCGATTAGTGAAATGTTTCTTATCAAACATTCATTCTCGAAAATTGACCTCTAACTTAAGGTTTTTACCCAATTTTCATCACATTGATTTTAGACAATCCATGAAAAGTTTAACACACAAAGAATCCATATATATCTCCAAGTTTTCGTACAACAGCTCAACCACCCAAACTGGATATAAACCAACACATGCTTTTAATCATATACATCAATATCAGTAAAGCTATATAACTCACACAAGCATGCAAAAAAAAAAATTAATTGCACACAAATAAAAACAAACAAAACAAAACTAAGGCAATTAGACAATTTTGTATATTTCACCCCCAAACTTTAACTAAACATTGTCCCCATTGTTAAATTAAAGAAAAATGAGGAAAAATTCCTCGAATTACCTGCATTGCCAATGACGTTATAGTGTTATGATGCTGGATTTGATTGATTATTCTTCTATTCTCTTCCCCAAACTTGAGATTTCCTACAAAAAGAAAACAAAAACTCATTACTAACTAAAAGTTGACGTTAACATCAAAAACTAAGAGGTAGAGAGCTAGAAAGCTTGGGTTGCTTTCTAAGAAGTGTTTTTTTTAACATCATTAACTTGACATAACTGAAGTGTCTAAGTTGGGTCGCCATGTGGCACTTCTCTCATGTTTTCAAATTTGTTCTTCGGCTTTAAGCTCTTCTTCAATATAGTATGGCCATTAGGATTAGAAGGTGGATTCAACTTCGGTATAGCCTTCAAAATCTCTTTTGATTTGATAATGTTGGGAGGTTTCAAAGGTTCTACAATGTAGTTCTTCTTTCCTCATGTGGCTCGATTTCTTTTGCTAAGATGAAATCCACCACTTCCTTGGTCTTGTTGTAGTTTTGAGTAGCAGCTATATCAGTTTTTGAGTAACCGGTTGCCATGTACTGCTCTAGAGGGTCATAAAATAATTCTCTTTTGAAATTTTTGCATTCCACTGCGTCAATTGATTGGACCATGTGGCAAGTATTAACTTTTTTTTGAGGACTTCTTCGTTTGATAAATGTTGAACATTACTTGCTCTTAATTAACCTCCAGTGTCAATTTTCTTCATTAAACATCAATCAGAGCCCTCCCAGTTGTCAAGAAGGGTCAACCAAGAATTAATGGTAATTCTTGATCTTTCTCCATATCCAAAACCACAAAGTCCACTAGGAACGTGAACTTGTCAACTTTAACCATCACATCTTTAATGATCCCTATTAGGTATGTGATGGATCTATCATCTAGTTACAAAGTGATTGTAGTTCGTTTCACTTTTCCAAGGCCCAAATTCTTGAATACAGATAATGGCATCAAATTGATGCTAGAACCAGATCACACAATGCCTGTCAAAAGTAGAAGCACCAATTGTGCATAGAATAATGAAGCTACCCCGGATCTTTTAGTTTTTTAGGGAGCTTCTTCTGGAGAATGGCACTACATTCTTCGATCAACTTGACAGTCTCAAATTCCGCTAGCTTTCTTTTCTTTAACATCGTTTCTTTTAGGAACTTAGCATAATTCGACATTTGTGACAAGGTATCTGCAAAAGGAATATTGATGTAGATCTTCTAAAAAACTTCCAAAAATTTTGTAAATTGCTCATCAAATTTCTTCTTTGGGAATCTCTGTAGATATGGCAGTTGTGGTTTCAAGATTTGTGGATTATTAGAGAATGAAATTGAGTTAGGTTTACAAGTCTTCTTCGTTGCCTCTGCCTCAACCTTTTGCTCTTCAACCAATTTTTCTTCAACATGATCTGAAGCAAGTGTAGGAATCAAAGCCTCTGTAGGCTTATTCTCTTCAACTACTTTTTCACTACTCAATGTGATGGCATTGCAATGCTTCTTTGGGTTGACCTCAGCGTCATTGGGAAACTAACCTTGCTGCTGGGAATTTATTGCAGTTGCTAGCTAACCAATATGTACTTCTAGATTCATTAGTGTAGCCCACATGTTGGTCATATGAGTCTCGATGTTGTTAACTCTTAATTCATCCTTGTTGAAACTTGTTCTAGTTTCTGAAATAAAGGTCCCTAAGATATCCTCCAATAATGGCTTTCCATCAAAAGCCTGATTATTGAACACGGGTAGAGGTTGCAGCACATTCCTGGTGTTACCATAAAACAGGTTCTCATGGTTTCATAACCCTGGATGGTAGTTATTTGCTGAGTAGTTTACTCTTTGGTTGAAGTTCTAACCATTCACAAACTGAACTTTCTCATTCTCTATCTCAATCTCCTATTATGAAGTAGAATCAACCATAATAGAATCTGCTTTCTGTTTAGTTCCCTGTGAAGTTAATACAGCTATTTGTGTTGTATGTGATGGAATCTGAGCTGCAAGAGTAGTAATGGGATCTACCTTATAAAGGCCAACTACTTTCTTTGTACTTGAACGCTCACTTAGCCATTGATAGCTCTTGGTGGCTATTTCAACCAGTTGGGAGTAAGCTACATCGCAGTCTTGGACATCAAACTACCTCCTGTTGCAACATCAACTACTGTCCTTGTTTGACCATTCAACCCATTGTAGAAGGTTTCCATTTGCATCCAATCTCGATAACCATGTTGAGGGCGTCTTCTAAATAGATCTTTGAATCTCTCCTAAGCCTCGTAGAAAGGTTCAAAGTCTACTTGTCTAAATTGCACAATTTCACTTCGTAATTGAGCATCCTTGGAAAGGTGAAATTTTTCTAGGCTAACACCTTCCAAGTTGTGGTGGATCTATATGGTAATGATTGGAACCATACTTTGGCTTTTTCCCTCAAGGAGAAGGAAAATAGACGAAGTAAGATGGTGTCTTCAGTAATGATGATTTCGCAAATCTCGAGAAAAAAACCAAGCTAGCCTTTTGGATCATCTGTTGGAGATCCCCCCAAACTGATTATGTTGAGCCATATGTATCAATCCTGGCTTTAGTTCAAAGCTATTTGCAGGCACTTCCTAGAATGCAATACTGAAGTAGTAGTTATTGACAACTGGCATGACATAGTCTCCAATTGCCCGCTGTTGATTGTTTTGATTAACTACATGTTCTTCTTGTCCGCCATTGTTTCACATTCGTTTCTTTGTAAACCCCTTAGAAAATTGAAAGTGCATTCTGGTTCAGGATCAATAGGTAGCAGTTTGATATTCTTAGATTTTGGCATAACCCTGAAACGGGAATAGCAAACTAATTAAAAGTAATGAAATCTAAATCAAAACAAAAGCTAATTAGTAATAATATAGTAAAAATCAAATTAAACAATCCCCGACAACGACACCAAAAACTTGTTACGCGTTTTACGTAATGTAAACAGTAGGTGTACGGTGTCAAGTTTTGCAATATATGAATAGAGCCAGAGTGTCGAACACACAGGGATTATAATTTAATTTCATAATAAGTACTATAATTGTGTAGCCTCTATTTTATCTAAATGAATGAATTTTTGAATCAAATTTTTATCTAAACTAGGGATGGTTGTGACGAATTCAATGACTAAATGCAAGTTTTAAGAATTTATCAACAGAAGAAAGCCTAAGGTTTTGATTTCACCTAATTATCAAATATGATTTTCAAAAACATAGTTATCTCTAATAAATTTTCCATATTTATAAGCAAAAACCCTAATGTAATTCTACCCCCTCTCTCGAGTGTCGAGTAAAAATTAATCTTAGAAATTAATTTCAATATCTCTATTTCAAATTAAAATCAAGATTTATTAAGTTCATAGTTCTTAGATGGAACAAGCTTCATAGATTATACACTTTCTTTCGAAACCCATAAAATTTAGGTTGTGTTATTGTTATGACCGCGTCTAAATTTTCCTATCTCGAGTTTCGAAATTGACTAGAATCTAATCATTTCATTAATGACTAATTAATTAAAAGCATTAAATCAAAAACACAAATAAATGGAATTGAAAATTTTCATAGGATAACTAAAATAAAATAAAATCATATCCTCAAGTTTTGGCTAATCAAACCCTAGAAGAATTATTTAGTTCATGATATGAGATATGAAATCTATACAATTCATAAAGATTAATATAAAGAGAAGAAAGATAAAACTATTTTTTTGATGGTTGAATCAATCTTTTTCACTAAGTTTCCTTTGCCTCTTTCTCGATTTCTTGAATTTTGCCTCCTTTAATTCCGCTCGAATAGTGGTCGGGTTAATTACCCCAACAGTCACTGAACTTTACCTAAAGTTTCCACCAGGTCGCTGAACTTTAAAAACTTTAGTCACTGAACTTTCGAAACTGCAACCCCAACCATCACTGAACGAAGTTCTGTTAAAAAACTTGACGGGACTGATGGTGCGGCTAATGGAATACCTTACGTGGCATGTTTGTGTAAGTGATTGATGCCAAGTAACAAAGTTGCTAGTGACATGGAATTTTGTGAGAGTTTCTAGCACTACAAACACGTTTTTGGTGATGGATGGGATTACATTTTCGCAAGTTCAGTGACTAACTGCATAAGATGTATAAAGCTCAGTGATTTAGTGAAAACTTTAGGTAAAGTTCAGTGAAGGTTTAATTAAAATGGAAGAACGGAAGAACGGAAGAACTTCTTCCCCACCAAAATTTTCACACATGCCAACATACAAATATCTTACACGAATCTATATCAAATGTTATATACACGAATTTCAAAATGTAGACCGTACACTTAAATTATATATAAATCAAATCATATATATATATAAAGTATCATAATATTCGATCTAACTCATGTTATTATTAAGTTAAATAGATACATAAGAGTGTGTTTGCCTCATTTTCGAACACTTCAAGTTTCAATTATTTAGATTGAAAATGCCGAAACATGAAATACATATTTCCTGTTTTCTGTCATAAACACCCCGTATCCCAAGCATTTATGCTTTAAATTGAATTCAACATCTGGAAATCGTGCAAGCAAATTAATCATATATGTGCAGCTAAAACATAGTCATTATACGTTGGTCATTCTTCGATTTAAGAATCCTTAGAAGCAAACTAGGAAATGAATTTTTTAAAGAATTCCTCACCTTATATAAAGTTAGTTTTTGTAGTAGTAAGACTACAGCTCCATCTTCACAAGTAGATGTGATGATTGTTAAAATATATTGCTCAAGACTATCAACAGCCAGAAACACAGATACAACATCCTTTGTAAGATGCGCAGCACTATCAACGAAGGGTTTCTGAAGAAGAAATGTCAATTAGATCTCCATGTTATTCAATTTTGGACAAAAGAATTATGATGTAAAAAGACTTACTAATATAACACCATAAAGCTTGTGAACAAGAGATGCCAAAATAGCGTTGGCATTACGATGCCGCTGAGACAATAAACAGACTTACTGGTCAGACTATTTTTATGTATTACAATAAAGAGATTTCCAATAAATGTCTGGAGCAACTTAGCTTCAAACATAGGGTTAATTATCCCGACGGTGACTAAACTTTACCTATGGTTTCCACCAAGTCACTAAACTTTATACTTCTTATGCGGTTAGTCATTGAACTTTCGAAAGTATAATCACATCCATCACCAAAAACGTATTTCCAATGCTAGAAACTCTAAAAAAAATTCCACGTCACTGGCAACTTTCTCACTTGGCATCAATCACTTATACAAACGTGCCACATTCTATTAGCCACATCATCAGTTCCATCAAGTTTTTTTCAATAAAACTTCTTTTGGTGATGGATGCGATTGCAGTTTCGAAAGTTCAGTGACTAACCGAGTAGTTTTTAAAGTTCAGTGACCTGGTGAATACTTTAGGAAACGTTTAGTGACGATTGGGGTAATTAACCTAAAAATGGTCTTTAGGATTGTATTTATAGTGTCTTGAAATCTTGAAAAGGTTGGGGTCAGATTAGGCCAAGAAAAGAATTCAAAAAAATCAAAACATTATTTTCGCCTCGATGCTGCCATCGTAATTTGTGGTCTGGCACTGCGGCGCTATGAATCTGGAGTTACGGGGCTAGAATTCTGGTCTTCTAGCGCTGTGGTGCCGAACTCTGCCCTTTTTTCTCCCGAGTCATGGCGCTACGGTGCCATTGCTATGGCTCTATGGCATCACTTTTTTACTTTTTCTTCCCTTCTTTTTCACCTTTTTTTCACCACTTCAACTAGCCTATATCACAACATCAAAACATACATAAATACATTCTAAACACTCTAAAGAACAACTAAATAACAATCTAAAGTGGTATTAAAACAATGAGCAAAATACATTCATCAGTCTTGCTTTCCCACTTTGTAGCAATTGCCTTTGAATTTCTTAGCATTCTTGGTATGTCTCTTTTTGGTATATCACTCGAGACTTAGCTTTTCTTGTTGATCCTTGATCCGAATTCCACCAAGTTGGCTTTGGCTTGCCCAAATTGAACACTAAATTTCATTTCAGTCTTGTTGTTGTCTTCTTCTATCCTTAGTCGGACAATGAGTCCTTCTAAGTTCATCTCCTTGCCTTGTACATGAGATAGTTTTTCAAATCTCTCCAAAAAGGAGGATGTTTTTCAATGATAGCAGTAACTTGGAATGATTCACTCAATTTCATGTTCTTGGCATTTTTGTCACATAAAAGAACATGTAGTTCTTGTACTTGCTTATTACGATTTTGGAGTTTATTATCTTGTAATCAAGGAACTTTCTGACTATGAATTTGTTCGCGCTGACGACCTCCATTTTGTACTTTTTCATCAATGAATTCCAAATTTCTTTTGCAGATTTAGCGCACTATACACACTATATAATGTGGAGTTCAATCCATTTAGTTCTTGCATATGAAGTCCGAGTTCTTCCAACCATCCAATGTGATAATTAACTCACGATTATTCTCTCCTTTTCGTACGATAAGAGGATCTTCGGTTAGAAACCTTGCCAAATTCAAGGTGGTGAGATAGAACAACATCTTTTGTTGCCATCTTTTAAAATCCACTCCGCTGAATTTCTCCTATTTCTTTCCGTGTAGAATTGGAGTAGTTTATAGTGGTATAACCATCGATGGAACCAAATTAATTGTACTATTTGTTGTTTGACTCAAAGTAGTCCCAACGATATCCATTTCTGTTATGAAAATAGAAGTTCAACACAATTAGAACACGAAAGGAACAACAACGTTTTGCTTATTCCAAGAGATGAAAAGAATCAATCTATAACAAGCAAAACGATAATGAAATTCGTCTTAAACTTGTTAGGGACATCTTGTTTACATTTGCAAGATATAATTAAAACTTAAGAAATCAATTAACAAAAGTAAAACTTACTTGAAAGAGAAACTTTCTCTTACTTTCACGAATGGATCACAAAGCCCACGATTTCTCAACCTAGACACACAAACAAGAAACCTTCCCATATTTATTTCGAATGAACATGCATGATTCTAACAAAATGGTAGGCTATAATGGATTTATAGATGAGACTCCTACAATGATTGTGCATGTATGGATCGAGCTGTCGAAACTCCCAATAGAATTCTTAAAGGAATAAATAATTTTCACAATTGCTAACGCTGCAGGCTCTGATTTTTTTTTTTTTAACTGCAAAGTTGAAAGCCATATAGGATTGTGGCAAGCAAGAAAAACTCGAGTTAGTAGGGCTCAACAACACCTCTTCACCCCTCTAGGTTGTGGCCGAAAGGTCATACAGTACTTCGAAATCTCTCATTGACTGAATGAGGCCCTTTTACCATGTTCAGAAAAGCAGAGTACCATGGAGGGATTAGCGGCATTCCTCTTCATCAGTATATGAATCCCTATCGTTTAGAAAGATATGCACACCCCTTCTCTTAACTCTAACACACTGGTAACTAAGAAACTCTCTTTAAGTGGAGTGAAGCCAGCACGCGGTATACAACATACAAGGGGACAGAATTAATACAAGTAGTGGGAATGTCAGGCAATCAACCATGTAGACACAAAATATATCAAACTCGCTCATCAGAACAACTAATTGATTCATTATGTGACATAAGTTACACAAGCTAATAGGAAATCGGCATGTACTTCGCTACATTTGTTTATGCACCAACTACGGCCAGGATCACCCATCTTGCAAAAAATGAAGAAAAAAATTGAAGAATGCAAAAACCCATGGTAAGTGTTCAACACTGTCTTTAAGACGAATTTGCCCTACAATGGTGCTTTAATGAGTCTTGTAAATCGTCTCCTAAGATATACCAGATTCTAATTGTAGTAGAAACAATTCAAACTTCAAGGCAATGGGGAACTCAATATAGAATTTTCTCTCAATTAAACTACGATTTTATGCAAGAAAACAATGAATTTGAAGGTGTTTTGATGTAAAGTAATCAAAGAGAATGATATAGAATGAATTTAGAGGATCTAGAGGATCATAGAAGATGAGAGCTTGTGATCGAAGAGATACGTCCCAAAACTCAGTAGGTTTCATGAAGGGGCGCAATCCTTTAGGCCGCTTGGTTGGCTGCTACTACCGCTTGTGCGGCAGTCTTATATGCAGAATTTCCTTCTTTTTTTCCCATCTTTGGACCATAATTTCTCATTCATTCGAAATTGATTTTGAGATTTCAAATATATTTCGATCATCTACCCGACAAATAAAACAAATTAGTCTATTCACTTGCGTGATTTGACTATTGGAACATATCCGAATATTTGACCGAAGTTGATAGAAAATCAACTTTTGTTAATTTTACTTAACCAATTTTAAACAAATTCCAACAGTCCTTTAAAAGTCTCACATTTATTTGGAGTAGCTCTACAGAATACGAGGTTGTCATCAACGAAAAAGAGGTGAGTCACTCGAAGTCCATTTCAAGAATCGAATACTCCTATTCCCTTGAAGCCCATTGGAGTATTTGGGGAAGTCCATCTGCACAACAAGAATAGTCATAGATAGAGTGGGCATCCTTACCTTAATCCCCGGGAAGGCACATGTCCATGTAGTTTGTCGGTAATAAGAACGGAAAAGGTGGCAGTGGATGTGCATCCATTAATCAGCCGGCACCACCGTTCTAAAAATCCCACCTGTTTCATCACATGGATTATAAATTCCAATTGATCCGATCATATGCTTTGCTCATATCGAGTTTCAAAGATAAATATCCTAATTTTCTGTTCATACGATACATTAGAGATTGCACAAATCCAAATGCTGAAACTACATTATCTGTAATGAGTATGTATAGGATGAAAGCACTTTGAAATGGGGATTGCTACGACGTATATTTATGGAGTAATGTTATTTAGCATCAGTTTAGGTGACGACACTAACAAGTGATATTAAATTACATGTACAATTAAATTTAAAAAATTATGATCCACTTAATATGACATGTGATATACTGACACCTAAACTAACTTTTTAACACCACGGACGTTAGCTAACATTCTTCATATTTCTGTAGCGTCTGGCATGATGGTAGAAGACTTGTCTGTATCCATGAGCTAGATACAACTTCTATGGAGTTCCATTTTTTGCCTTCTACACATGATAGAGTTGAGAAGATTTCTGGAGGAAAATGAAAATGAAAATGAGAAATGAATTTTTAGATTCAAATTTGTGAGTTATAACATGGATATAAAAGGATTAATTTAACTGAATTTCAATGAACTTTCACCCTAGTTGCAATTGGCTGAAATGTTCGCCAAAACTCACAAATCGGGTCGCATCAATCATTAAATTTTATTTTGAAGTAACGAGTCATAAATCATGCAATCCAATCCCTATATAATTCACACTCTTTCTTACATCTTTATTACATAAAAAATGATTTTTGTTAGTGCGTGTTTGAATTGGCTTAACCAATAATTTAAGTTGGTCAAACTTTGATTTTAACTTCACATTTCCGTAGGATTCCACTTATCATGCACATATTCCGTAGAACTCAAAATCTTCATCATTCTTTTTTATCTTCTTGTAAGTTAAGACAATCCAAATATGCAATGATTATATCTGCAACATTAACTAGTGAGAAATTATGGGATTCAACACTCAAATTCATAATAATTTCCTGAATTCAATCAATGATAAAATAACTAAATTTGAAATGAAAAAATGAAGCAGCTATTGATCCAATATCACATGAAAAATCAAACATCAGACGCCCAACTAAACATAATGTCCAATTCGATATAAGGGTGGGGATTGAAGTATCATGTTTACCACATTCTTTACTTAGTTTTATGTTCTAACTACAATTTAAATTTGCGAACATATCAAACAATACAAGAAAACATAGAATAAGAGTCGAGGACGGGAGGGGACCATGGGTAAATGATCGAATTAGTTGAGTATGCATTTTAAAATAGGAGCATACTTGACATTTGGTTAAAAGGATGCCTGTTCTACAGAAATTTCAAATCAATGTGGCTCGCTTGGAGGAGCGAATAGAAGATGTCTTTGTTCTATCTACTTCTTCCTCTCCCCAAGAATGAAGTTGCCTCTTACTCAGAATAGAATGTTCATTTACGTGCAATAATAGGCAGATTCGACAAGAACATCATGAGTTCAAATCCATTGAGCCATTTATATTATTTGCACATCAATCAGAACTCAGAAACACAACAAAGAATCTGTAATTCAAGCATAAAGCCATACATGCTAGTGAATGAGTCGAGTTCATTTCCCAGCTATATAAAACAATTCAAAGAGAAGCATGCATTGATATATAATAGTACATGTTTTTAGACAGATTCATGCTTAGAAATCCTACTACAAGAATTGGGAGTCGATCAATTTATGGCTTCACTAATTGCTCGTGAAGAAAGATTGTGCAAGTAAAAATCATCAAGAAGAATGAAGTTAATTTGAATGGATTCAACGTATATAATAAGTAAAGAAATAGTAGTATTACTCATGATGCTACAAAGCCAGCAAGTTTTTTCTCCCAAATAAACTAAAAACCATCAAAAAGAAAGAACCGCTGTTGATTGATTACATAACAATTACCTGCAACCAGAGTAAATAACACCAGATATCCTACAAATGGTGTTAATTACCAACAGAGAAAAAAGTTCGAAAAGATAATGAACAAGGATACCCGGCCTAGACAACAAGTGGCAGATAATGAAATGATGTCTACTTCGGAACATCTCAAATTGGCTTGCAATATGATACAGTTGTCAGAAACACAAAATGGCTGTTGGGTTTGGCAATACAGACATCATTAACCAGCTTTGGGTACAAAAGATCCCGGATGGATCAAAGATATACGGTGCAGTATCATTCTGTTGAATCAGAATTCCCTTCTGCCTCTGTTCCTGATTACAATGTCGGTAAAAGAAAGTTAGAAGCAACCGGGGCTGACAAATGTAAGAGTTGATCAAGTCAAAATCCACTTTAGAGAACAACAAACTAGGTCTTATCCCCCAATTAATTTGGAATCAACTATGTGAATCTATTTTGCTACTCATTACTACATCCAATCGAAGATCCAACAACCACAACATAGCATCATTATTAAAATCCTCTTTTAAAATGATGTACGAAACACTTAAACTTGTAGGAAGATGTAAACAAGCTACATCTGTTTCGACAGTTCTAAAACCTCAAGTTTCTACCTCCACATACATGCCACCAAAAGGAAAAGAATTGCAAACTAAATAAGTGTCAACATCATTGTTTGTAGAACATTTAGGGTATAACTGTAGCCGCTTCTATAGTTTCAATTTAACCTCGTAATTATATGCTTATACATGCAAATTTTCACACAGCTTCAATGCTGATTCTTGAAGCTCCATTAATTTTATGAGGCGGCAATGATTTATGAGTACAGTTTGTCCAGATCTAATTTAGCATATCCGTCCAGTGAATTCCCCCACTTAACCTCACAAGGGTATAAATAATCACCACAGGGATGCAAAAATCGATGCTTATGTTCTTGTTTTCTAATCTGTATGATGCAAATACTTACTTCCCTGAAAGAATAAACTAGTCTGGGTTAATGATGTTGAAACCATCAAATGCAGCAGAGATGTTTAAACTACTAAATGATGTAGACTAAAAAGTTGACACCAGTCGTGAGCGAAAGGTCTCCTGGGTTTCAGAAATTGTCATGGGAACTACATGCCGTCTGATTCGCTGCTATGATACCTGCTAATGCAGTAGATAATGATGTTCAATCTACCAGCTAAAAATGCTAATTTCCTGAGAATCAACTACAATGCTTATGATATTTGAACTATAAAATGCAGAAGAAAATCAAGCATTAACAGGTCTATCGGAGCCTATGACAACTCGTCTCTCAACTGCACATAGAAAAATCATCAAAAAGAACTTGATTACTAGTATAACTACTATCTAGCAGCTTATGCGGAGATACCACAAATAAACAATCTTTATACAGCAATATTTTCCTTAGCAGGTACAATCAAGGCGTGCAATGTAAAAGGTGACTGCAAACTTATCATTTTAAACTGTTTTTTGGGTAATGAAGTAGGCCATGGACTTTAACTAGGTACCGGAGAAGGTGTACATGAGGGATGAGTTGGGTTCGTTTCTCTAGCATGTTCCATATCACCTCGGTATAACTGAGAAGTGTATTTATAAAGATTTGAAGGTAAACCTCACACAATGTACTAAGCCAGAGTTAGCTTCCTTTAACAATTTCACCATAGCATAAATGATCAAATAGAATATACCAACTAACAATGTAGAATTACAAGTTTCAAATTACCCAAAACAAAATGAAAATCCTAACCTTCATCACTATTTACTTCCTCTTCTGCTTCTGCTTCTTCCTCTTCATATTCATCCTCCTCGTCTTCCACATAATCAAACCCGTACCTCTCATTCAAGAACTCAACTGCGCCTTTGGTGAAAACTAACTTCTCTGCGTCCAAAATGTCGAACAGATTCAGAGTCCTGGGCGTCAGCATTTTCAAAGTCCCAATATTCCGACTCGAAAGCTTCACATTATCCGAAACCTCAGTCATCAAAAACGTAGATTTCTCTTTTGGGTCCAGTCCCAATCTCTTCATCATTGCAATGAACTCTTTGGTTTTAGGCTTCTCGAATTTCTCATCAAAATCCTCAATCACAATCGTGTTCTCAAAAGCACTAGAAATGGCAGTAGAAATCGCAAGCTGTTTCTCTTTCTTGTTAATCTTAATAGACCAATCCTTAGGCTTGGGCCCGAAAATAACCCCACCACCGGGGCGCAACGGGGTTCTCCGCGAACCCTGGCGAGCGTGGCCGGTTTTCTTCTGACCGTAAGGCTTTTTCCCACCGCCTCTCACCTCGGCGCGAGTCAGTGTAGAAGCGGTGCCACGGCGACGGTTCGTGAGGTCAGTGGTGAGTCCACGGTGAACGACGGCGCGTGCAGTTTCAGCAGGAGCGGACTTGAGGTCCAGAGTGGCTGTACCTACCTGGGTTCCTTCAAAGGAAAGCACAGGGAGAGTGGCCAATTCAGAACGAACTGAAGCTCTCAATGGGAATTTTGAATTGTGGGATTTCGAAAAACAGTTGAGCCTTGAGGAAGTGGTTGGTGTGGAGATGAAAATTGAGGAAGAGAAGAAGGAAATCGAGGAAGAGGCAGCCATTTTTGGTTTCTTGGAGTGGGAATGGAAATGTGTTGGTGTGTGTTATCCTATAACTCCTATCAGTTGGCTAATCCTTTCGGCTGTATTTGAACGTTGCGGGTTTGACATACGGATACAAATTGGACCCGATAATAAATAAATTTGAAAAGTAAAAGAAATTTGGAGTTGTGATCTTCAAACTTTCACAAATAATACAATCTTTGTCTACTACAATGTTGACATTTCAATATGTGTTAAACTCTGTGTGATTGATTGTTTAAAATATTGTTAAAATTAATGTATCAAAAGTTATCACCTCGCAACAATATCATATTTGGAGGGTGTTTGGTGGGGATTAAAATTAGATTTTAAGTGGATTGTGATAGAAATTTTTGAAATGTGTGGTTGAAGAGATGTAGTTAATATTGATTGTTTGACTTTGATTTAGATTAAAATCATATTAAAATCTGGCCCAAATTTTAATCCTTATCAAACACCATCTTAATTTTCTTTACGCGAATTAATTGCTCTATATGTAATAGAATTATAGTTTTTATTTTTTATCAATAAATAAAAATGTGCGATGATGAGTGACAGTGCTTGCAAATTTTTTAAATAGATAAATAATAGTCTAATCCAATATAAAAAATTTATAAATTGTAGCCACGAGAAGATCCTGGTTTGGAGACAGAATTGATTCTCTCGGATATGGATTAATTTCATAAAATTGATTAAAATTTTATTTATGAAATCTCCCAAATGCCCCTCAACTCTCTGTGTGAATTATTCTGATAGTGATAACGTGGGCCCGTTGGGAACGGGTTGCTTGTCATCTGGATTTATTCCGTTATGTTTGTGGTTATGTTTATAGAAGAAAAGAAATTGTGCGAAAGTATTTGAACGTGACATCGAAAGCAACAAAGGGAAATAGAGAGATCGAATGGAAAATAATGTCCTAATTTAATTTAATATTAAAAAAATTATAAATTGTAGCCACGAGAAGATCATGGTTTGGAGACAAAGAATTGATTCTCTCGGATGTGGATCAATTTCATAAAATTGATTAAATTTTTATTTATGAAATCTCCCAAATGCCCCTCAACTCTCTGTGAATTATTCTGATAGTGATAATGTGGGCCCGTTGGGAACGGGTTGCTTGTCAACTGAATTTATTCCGTTATGTTTGTGGTTACGTTTATAGAAGAAAAAAAATTGTGCGGAAGTATTTGAATGTGACATTGAAAGCAGCATAGAAAGATCGAATGGAAAATAAAGTCCTAATTTATTTTATTTTTTTCTTTTGATAAAATTTTTCTTATTAATCAATTAATTATATATAATTGAAAAAGCCATTGCGGTTTAGTATTTTTCAGCGACTAGATGGGAGCGGATTATTTTCTACCTNATAAAGCACCCCTTTTTGGGATTTTCTCTCAAGAGGTTTGTCCATTACACAATCGTCTGAATTTCCTTTTAATTGTTAACGACTACCCGCGCGAAACAATTTGGCATTCCCAGTGGGACATTGGTGTTTAGTGTTGAAGATACAACAAGTGAAGCATTATGCCTCATAAACATTTGGATAAAGAACCAGCAAGTCAGGGAGTAGTCCAGTCTATAATCGAGCGATATAAGGAGCAACAAAGCTCTCCACGAACAGAGGGACAAAGTCAAAGCAGTCACAGTCGTTATGAACCAATGACAAAGTTGAGTCCTTGAACCATGCGTGCATTGCTCGGAGAACTCACACAGGATGTTGTTGAATAGGTAAATCTACGAAACATTCATAATATGAAAAGATTTACCCAAAGTGGGAATGCACATTACGATAATATGGCCAAACAACTGAACACACTAAATGAGATAATGAACAAGTTGGTAGGCCAAATGTGTCAGCCAGTTATGCCTGTTGCAAACCACTTTCAAACCAAGACAATTGTGAGACATAATTCACCACATAATTCTTCTGGTTTGAATTTAAATCAAGAACTAGAGCCACCCTTTGGTCCATCTACTTCGAACCAGGGGGTAGTGGGATGTCAAACTCGAATGGTGGTATAACTCAATTATAAGGGATAATGTTCTGAATGATAGATAGAATGTCCCATGTATTAATGATGGTTTAAACCCTCAATTCAATGGTAACAATGGCTCAAACAATGGCAATTTTGTTACCAACCAAGGACCAAATGTTAGACCTCAAGCGAAT